>VZTL01054567.1:4059-30839 GCA_013400535.1 Scopus umbretta
CTTCCTTATAGTGAATTATGCAAAGGAGACATCATTCTTCCTTCCCAGGAAGAAAACAAAACAGGAAAATAATGAAACAGACCGAAGAACTTGCTTCTCGCAATGTGCACGTGATTGCTAGAGTCAGAAATACAATTGACAGAACAATTATACTTTCATTTCCTTGAGCTGTTCTTCCATGCCATTTCAAATCTAACTTTGGCAGGCCAAAGGAAATAACTGTGTGAGCCTATGTACAGCAGTCAGGAGTCTGGCACAGCCCTCTACCAAGAAGTCACTTTGTAGGGGGTTTACTTTTCTACTGCATTTGACAATAATGTGAATGAGAGCTTTGACTTACGGTGGTGAGCCACTTATTTTTCCAGGCAGTCTCCTGTCAACTAAAGATTTAAAAAAACCAAAACAAACAAACAAAACCCCAAAACCACCACCAAACCCTCTACAAATAGCATATAATAATCTTTATGTAAGAGAACTTGCTTCTTCCAGAGGCTAATTATGTGTCAAACATGAGACATTTTTTTAAGCAATGCCTCAATAATAAATTCTTTTAAGCTTAAAGCGAGGTAATTTTTATTCATTTTAAATCAGTTTCTACTGCTACAAAATGCCTACTTTGTATTGACAGCTGTGAAATAACCAAATGTCAGGTTTGAATCTTGCATGCTTGTTTTACATAAATTATCATATGCCCACATGCACTAACTGAAGGCAGTGGGTCACACACACACAAATGAATCTGGGTTAGACTATTAAATTACTGAAACCCAAATTCCACTCACTGCTAGAGCTGAACATGTCTCTGAAGTGCCTGAAGGACACAAAATCCAATCAGTACAGGTGAGTAGTGCCAGATATTCCCATCTATAACACAAACTGTGGAGTTCTTCCCTCTTGGGGAATTCTTCCCTCTCCTTTAGAGACAGTCAGTCTTCAGCCTTCCTCTCCAAGCACAGAAGACTGCTGTTGGTACAGCTGATTTCTAAGCAAGGAAATGGGCTTCTTACAAAAGGTACTGAGATGCACTGGTACCATTAGAAATAAAACACAGACTCATACTGAAATGACTTGGAGATATAGAACAAGCTTTCTTTTATCATAATTTGGATGACTTCAGCAGTGCTACAATTACAACAAAAAGATATTGGCATGCAGTGAAATAAGTAAATGTTGTTTCTATTTAGACTGAACCAAATCCTGCTGAGCTATACATGACATCAGTGAAATGCTCATCAAAAATATTTGTCTTCGAAGTTCAGAAATAAAATTCACTTTTTCCATTTTGTCCCTCGTGACAGATGCCACTTGTAGAAAGTATATATTTTATGTAAAATTAAATGAAGCAGCAACTACAAATGACCTTTTTACTTTCTCATTTGATTATATATTATCTTTATATATGTGATTTTGGTATACCTTTAAAATGCCTTTCTGGGTTTATTTAAAATATGAATATCTATGCATACTTATATTGTACTTATACTGTCATTTAAAAAGTAATGCAGTATTGTATTTTTCCCTCACTAAAATTGTCTAAATAATAAACAAAGTACTGTAGCCATATCCTGAAGCCATGAAAGTTTTAGTGGTGATTAACCAATTCTAGTGGCCACACATGCAAACAGATCCAAAATTCCTTCCTTTCAATAGGGTTTGAGTTATGCCCTACATAAAAATAGATGTCCTTCACTAACATTTGTGGTGCTTCTTGTCCCTTAGGTACCTATTTATAAAGGATCTCAAGTTATGTTCTTCAAATTCCCATCTATTACAGCAAATCACTTGCCATGTGGGTCTGCTTTTGCTGTACACAGGAAAAGAAATGCAGTGTTGGAATAAACCATTTACATTCAGACTTAGCAGAAAGTATCTTAAAATGGTGTTATTTGCATTGTCTGAGGAAGGAATGAGCAAGCGAACAATAAGCAAACATACTAAGAGACTAAACTGTCCTTCCATGGGTGTGCCCTTCTTGAGCATTGTCCAGAGGCATCTAATCCCTTTCTTCCTCCTCACCTAGCCAGGGTCTAGCACTTCCCAAATTCAGGACAGCAACACTGTTAGGCAGGTCAGGTAAGATTTCTACCAAGGGGTCCAGAGTTTGAGGTTAGCGCTTTCCTCTTTCCCAGACCCCTTCTGTGGTGGATGTTGGAGACGAGCATGCCCATGGTGGGAACATGAATGTGTCACGGGCAGCTGTCAGCTGAGCTATTTTGTCTATTTAGTCATCTGAAACATTTTTTTTTTTATCGTCATCACTGCTTTTCCTCAGCTTAGAAGAGTAGCAGTGTGAAGAAAGGCATTTAGCAAATACTTAAGTCTCTAATAAGTCAAACAACTTTAAATAATGCCCATAATGGAGTGTGTGGCTTCTAAATACAGATGGTATATTTTATACATCGGGGACCTGTGGTATCAAAAGGCCAACTAGCTTTCCGCAGAGTGTATTGTAAGTATTGGTGTGCCTGCTGGGTATTGCATTCTACAGAGTCTTTCTGTAAGAACAGCAAGAGAATTTTATTATGAAGGTAAGAACTAGGTGGCTCATTACCTTTTGTAGTGGACCATTTCCCATAGGATCATCTAATTGTTTGCTGAATGATTCCAGTAGTTTTGCTCCAACACATTTGCCTGGGAAGAGATGCTCTTTCTAGATTGATGATTAATTGCATGAATAGGTTGACTTTTTTTATTGCATTTTCATCCTTGTTGATTTTTTTTTTAAAGTAGCTGCTTATAGATTATACTCATGTAAGTGACATGTAGTGAATTTAACTCCTATTACTTTGATCCATTTTTATGCCTCCTAGGCTTTCTGCTTCCACTTGGAGGTTGATTCTTTTTTAAAATCGGTGTAATTCCGTTGACCACAGTGCTCTCATGCCAGACAATGAGAAGTAAACTTTCTGCACTGTGTGAAACTATGCTGCCATGGCATATGATCAGGTTTACTTGGTAGCAGCCCACAAACAGGACATTAATTGGAAGAGTGTGTCAAAGACTTGAGAAGAGAAAGAAAAGCAGAAATATTTGTTCCTCTCCAGACAGGCTGAAGACATGTCCATGACTCATGTGGTAAGACTGGGCAGCAAAGCTACAGTTTCCCGAGCAGTATTTATATACAGCTTCAAAAGAATGGGAACAAAAGGAAAATCAAAAGTGGGGCTGAGCAGAGATTCTTGCCCTAATACTATTGTATTGCACAATACTTTCTCACTTCCAGAAGTCACTGTGTGTCACTTGGTTTCTGCTGTTAAAACAACTTAAATGTTGCTCTAAATGGCATACGTCCATGTCAGGGATCCTGCGGCGCTGTGAGGACAAAGCCTGATTACAAGGCTTTCACAGAAATTCCCTGTTGTCTCAGCCACATCCTTACATCAGCCATAGAGGTGATGACTATGGTAAAGCTTAATATACTGCTTGCATGATGCTGACAATCTTCCTATGCTCATTCCTTCTATGGATCGATTTAACTTTTATGGTTGTTCTTCTAAGCCTAAAACAATCCCAGTTCAGGGAGAATTTGTCCCCAAACCCCTGTATCTAAAACCTTAGACTAACTTTTTGAAAACAAAGGACTCTGAGATGACATCATGCTGGCAAAATAAGTGTCTTTGAAAGACTTTCTGGTTGGAATCTTTTCAGATGAGCAACATAATGATATATTTGTACCCTATCCATGAAAGATTGAATGGGATAGCAGTAGTAGAAGGTTATCTCCAGGGGCAGCCCAAGGACTAAGCTGTACAAAATTACCTGCACTCAGATAGCTTCTATCAGTGAATGTCCAGAGTAACTCACAGGTTGCCTAGCTCACACAAACTCATGCAAAGATGTCTGTAGCCCAGCCTTATACAAGCAGGATCTCATATTAACAGTGTATGTGTGATGAGAGAGAAAAAGATTGTTTTAAAAGTGTATATAAAATAAATTAGTTTTGATATAAAGGACAAGGTTCTGCTGTGCCCTGCTCTGGCTAGATGAACTTGCGGTAAAGGCAACTTCTGCCTGTAAACTGCCATGCACTTGCACAATAAAATGTCTGGAGGCATTTCAAATGCCTCCCTGACTGGAGATCTTACGTGGGCAGGTGAGATGGCAGACAGCAGTAGGGTTGGTAGGTTGAAGGGCATGAGCACCAGGTCCTTATGACACTGAATGTGTCAAGAAGTGCTCATGGCTTTTGGTTAATCGTGTAGGAGTGTTTTTGAGCTTGCTCCTCCTGGTCTTCCAAACAAACCAGCCTTAAGAAGGACGGCTTGGAGAAGCTGTATCTGCTATTCCCGTTAATTTCCCTCTACCCTGTACTGCTCGCAGGGACAGAGATTTGGCCATGAGCCTTCAAAGCTAGTTGTCTAACTGAGTCCAAGAAATCTCTAGCTGCAACCTGAGAAAGCTGTAGAAGATGCGAGTTTTGGACAGATAGGTCTCTCCTGTCCCTGTCAAATCTTTAAGGTCAAACAGTTTGATGTTTGTCTTGTGAGCAATGACTAGGAACAGGCAAGTATAACTCTCTTTATAGGAGTATGTTCTACTATTTCTATGATCAATTGGCTATATTTCAGAGAGTTTTAAGTCACTTTAAAATAACGCTGCTGAGTTTTTTTTCAGCCTTTACCTGTCAAGTCACAGATTTCCTTCTTGCTTTGTCTGTAGGTTGTAGTGGCACAATCAGAGAAAGTGTCCTAAAAGCCTACCTCTGCTGTGTCTGTTCCCTGCAAAAAGAAAATCAGCTTCAACCTTGGAAACACTCATGTATTCACTTAATTGTATGCATTCAAATTGTTTCATTGACTTCACTGAGAACACTCATGTGTGTTAAGTTGAGCATGCGCTTAATTACCTTACTTAGTCAGGGTCCATATGCATAAAATTAAGTATATGTGTAAGTGCCTGTGTATTCAGGGCTCTAACAGAAACCATAGTAAAACAGAGTTGCATTTTACATTCATTAACTGAGCAAAAATCTCATTGAAGTCAGTAGTCATTTCGCAGAGTAAGGCCAAGAGGCATCTGGCTCATACAGCTTGCATCCCCAGCTGTGACTCTTCATGTACAAGAGTTAAAATACAGCAGTGATGAACCAGGCTGCAAGTGAGGAAAGAGAGGTCTAATCAGGCTGCCACAAAAATCCCACAGCAATTTGCCATGTCTGCGAGAAGTTATAAAACAAGGTTTTAGAATGGAACAAAATACTCAATTTATTCAGCAGAATAAAAGAAAGTAATTCAATTCATGGGTTAATATGAACTTCTAACACACAGAGATAGAGCCCAATGTTGATTCATTGTAAGAAATGGGTGTCTTGCTGAGGGACAGCACAACTGTGATAAAATACATCTAACTCATAAGTTAAAAAAACCCCAAACATGTAAAGCAATGTGGGACAATATAAAATCACACCTAGCAAACAGTTATATTTTAATCATTCAATTCACTAACAGACACTTAAGGAATGCTCATGGAGGGAAGAGCTCTAGATGTCATTTTTATATATCTCTCCAGGTTTCTTTTCTGACAGAAATCAGTCAAATATGCCTGTATCAATTCCCCAAATCTGTCTTTTGCATGTACTGAAAGGCACAGAGCTTTTCTTTCTTTTAAATAATACTAGTGGGAGAGGAAGGTGAAGGGCTGATCTTTGAATTTGGGCTGGATCCAGAAGTATTTAATATGTTTATTTTATACAAACAAGAGCCCAAATGGCTTAGGTCAATAGGTGGCACCTCCTTTTGCCTGGTGGTTAACACCCCCCCCCAGGGTGTGGTATCTTGCCCAAAGAGAGGCTCAGATCTCTCTCCGATTTAGGGCTCACACAGTTACCTGGAGATGCTGTAGATGATTCTGAAATATTTAAAGACATATGTGTGTATCTCTTGTTTTGGGGTTTCGGAGGTCTTTTCTTTTTTTGTGCTTTTGTTTTTCTCCTCCTGTTAAAGCTGTGCTGTGAGAAAATTCTCCCTTGGGCTACTGGTCTTTCTTCAGGACAAAACTTGCTGGTGACAGTCCTAAAGAGATTGTGGTGTACTCCTTCAGGGGAGCAACAGGATCTGAAATCTTCAGGTGGTTAAGGGAGGGTGGTGCCTTGTAATTACCTAATTTGAACGGGCCTCTATTCAGTATACTGACTTCTGAGAGTTTTTGTAAAGTGATCCGTCTAACTCGGAAGTGTAGTTTACTTCAGACAGTGGGAAGCCAAGGAGTTGGATATTGCAATGCAGAAGCTAAGTCCCCGCTCTGGATCTTGCTCTGCTTCACAAAGACACATGAATAGATTTTCCTCACGAAAAGGAGCATGTGTTTGTGTCTCAGCATGGGAGGGCTCCTGGGTGTTGTACAGAGAGGCACCAGACATCATGTACAATGCCATTCTTCTAGACAAAGTTTGGTGGGCTACAGGAAGATCTACTGTGGCATGGTCTGGGCTGAGTAATTGCCAACTCAGGAAAAAGTATCCTTAATCTAGGGTCTTTATTGGCTAATTGTTGGGTTTTTTTCCTAAATTGTCATGTTGCTGTGTATAGAGTTATGTTGTAACTACTAACCATACCCTGGTTATGGTTCAGAGCAAGGTGGCAGATCCACCTATTCAGGGGAAACATGCAAGCCCTCTCTAAATTCAAGACAGGTTTATCTAAGGATGCTGTATGTGGTAGTAGCAGCTTGGGACCCTGTCGTTCCTATGGAGTGTGAAGGAACAACCTGCCTGCAGTGTTAGGTATGACTGAGCAGAACTCCCTGTTGCCAATTCACAAACAAGATTTTTCTGGTAATATAGAAATTAGACCTTTGTAGCAGATCAAAAAAACAAAGAAGAAAACATGTTATTTGGTTACAATTCACTGGGAAGTACTACTGTATCATATGGTCACAAAAGACTAGGGAGACTGTTAAAAGTATATTCTGTTGCAAAGAGATGGTAAAAAGCGGCAAAGGACAGAACAATGATGTTTGAATCTTTGTTATATTATCGTACTACCTTGTGACTATGCAAAGTCATAAAAGAGAGAAAAGAATGTGATGGTTACTGCCTTTGTTGAATTAGCATAGCAAAATTGTGATTTAAAGTAAAAGAATGGTACTGTGTGAGTCACGGCAAAAAGAGCAATGATAGGAGACTGGGGAGACGGGTGAGTCAGAGAAGCTGTTTGTGTCAGAAGTCTGAAGAAAATTAGAGAAATGCTGAAAATAAAGTCTGAAATGTTAGTTTAAATCACACAATAATAGTTTATATAACATGTTATAGAGTTTGTAAGGCTTTTTATATTACTTATGGTCCTTCTAATAATTATAGAAGCATAATTTTAAAAAGATATTTTCAACAATGCAAAATAAACTGTTGAAACAGCAGCTTTAAGAAAACTGAAAGCAAATATTAAATTCAGAGTAGGCTATCGTAGTTCAAAGACATCAGCTATCTTGTTTATACTCTGTAATTAACTTAGTAAAAGATAGTAATTCCCACTTTTTTGAACCAAAGAAGTTTCCATAAATGTGGGATAGACTGATCTTTTTTTAATGTGACCTTCTAGTGATTCTTGTGGGTATTCTTATGTTTTCTAACCCCAATATTAAAGTCATCTAGTTAAGGCAGAACTGAGGAATAACTAGGGGGCAAATTAATTATTCCCCCCTCCATTGTCTATCAAAGGTGTAACACAGTCCACTGTCATAATCTATACTTCCAACCTTAAAAAAAAACAGTTACAGTCTAAGACGGGAAAAGTCTAGCAGTTATGACTCTCAACTAAATTACCTTCTGTCCTCTGGCCTGAGAAATGGATTTCTCAGTTTGACTTGAGGTTGAAAAGCTTCATTGGCTTTGGGAGTGGAAACTTCACAATATCGCAGTGTTTTCCCTTCCGTAGCCTGCAGGAAGGAGAAGGTAGTGTTTCAGCCAGTAAAAGCTTTAGATGTTTCAGAGGGGAAAGCAGCAGCAGCAGCTCATGGTGCCCACATTCGGCTCAGACACTGGGAGGGAGAGGTGCAGAGCCTGTGCTCCAGCCTAGGTAAAGCATATCGCTAGCAAAAGCACTGTCCACAGTAACAGGCCTAGCAAAGATCCAGGCACTAGGTGTAACCTAGTGGGGAAAAATTAGATACACGCTAAGTTTGGAAGGAACAGCGAGGGTAGGAGTTATCAATCAGGTAGCTTAAGCGCGTAGAAAGTTGATGCAGTTGGAGGTAGTGGAGTAAGAAATAAAGCAAGGGAAGGCTTAAGGTGAAATGGAACATAAGGGAAGGAGTCTGGAGTTAGTCAACCAGGAGATGGAGACACAGGGGAGAGGCAATAGGAAACAAGAAGAATCCTCCAGGGCACTAGCAAGAATATGCAATAGAATTAGAAAGTCAACAATAAGTAATGACAGAGCTCTGTCCTCAGTTCTGTTTGTTTGGGGTTTTTTCCATTGTAATTGTATTTTGCTTTCTGCATGTTTTAAATTTTTGTGGCTGGCAGCAGTAAAATGCCAAAACTTGCAGTCTTGGCTTCTTTACTGCTGATGCGGTTATTCAATGCACAATTTATTGTGCAGTTATTACTAAAAAGAATTGCAAGATGGAACAAATACTGCTGTTATGGTAACCACAATGAAAATGAAAAAGAACATCATTTTAGAAAATGAGATAAGGTTTCAAAGCAAGATGTTTCTGTGTTTAGGCAATTTGGCTTGTTTTACATGAGATCTTTTTTCTGAGGATACCCTCCCACCCCACCTCCAGTCTTTTGAAAGCAAGATGAATAACTAGTTTTCTCACAAAGAGACATTCTGTAACTCCCCAGATACAAATATACTTCTGGAAAGCTTTGAATTACAAAGAGGTAAATTGATGAAATTTATCTTAAATGCCCCTTTCTGCAGGTTAGAAAGTAGATCCCGTATTTTTGGTGTGTCACACAGAATGGTATCAGACTTGATCTTTTAATGAGGTTTTTCAATTCAGTTGAATAATTTCTACTCAGGGTTTATTTACTTCTGCAGTGTCTTGCTTATTTTGTTTTGTGAATCTTTCTTTTTTTTTTTTTGTTTTAAAGTCACAGGTTTTTAATTTCAGTTATTTAAACGCCTCAGCAGTAATTTCTGTTTTCCTTGACATTTCTGTGTCATCATAATACAAACTGCTGCAGTGGGAAACATAATCCTCTAACCTGGCTAGCTCAGACGCATTGTTCCTATAGAGACATTTTCTAATTCAGCGTATTTACTAACAGCTATGAGCACTCTGACTCTGGCATCTGCACTGGGAACAGTTTTATTGATGGAAATTAGTCAGTGGGTTTATGCCTATGACTTATTCCACTAACTGGAATAACAGTGCTGGTTCATATGACTGCAGGACTCAAAGCTCTACCTTTTGGTTCAAGAAGCTATAAGTTTTTATACATACATATGTGTATATACATTTTATTTTTTTTCCAGATTGCTAGTAAATCAAGTCTTTTATGGAGAGGGCAGATCTGAATATTCATCCAAATGTTCCTAAGTTTTCTGAGGAATCCTAAAAATCATTTGGGATTGCAATTGAAGAAAGCAAACCATTCTGGCAGTTTCAGGTTTTCACATGAGTGTTCAGTTTTCTGCAGAAACAGATTTTTCCATGGTATTTTTTCAGAACCTCATTTTTAGAAAATGGAACATTTCTGACCAGTCTTAGTATTTAATGACTTTATTGCTCATCTATTACCCCTAAAACTTATGCTGAGTCACTGTCCCTGGGTATCCTAAGCATGAGCCTAACGTGACAATTTATTGTATTCAGGTCTAACACACACAGACATGCAGACTGTGAGATTTGTCACTGATTTGGTGGGCTGTTTGTTTAAATAGCATCTTCTTTTCAAAAGCAAAATAATTTTGTGATTTTTCTGTCACTTCAGTGATGTTATATAAAGCTGCCCGCAGGAGGTACTTTTAGGAATGGTGCCTGAGTTATTAGTCCATTAACAAATAGTTAGCTAATGGCCACTGTTGGGAGTCAGAAAACTGGTCTGGATGAATTTGCAGTAAAACTGATCTGCCACTTAGGCTTTCATTTGAATGCTAAAAAGGACACAGAGCAAAGGGTGAATATATAATTTATAGAAATACTCGCATAGCCTTAAAGAATATCTGGATATGCAGATACTTTTAGTAAAGTCAAGGCAAATTGCTGCTTAAGTGTGTATAAAATCCCAGGATGGAGTAGGAAGATCATTAGTGATATGATTTAGTTTAGACAGTCATACAGTTGAACTAGAGGTTAATAGCAAATACCATCATGATCTTTAGACAGGAGAGTGAATCGTCAATATAGGGAATACGATACTGTATCTTCATGAAACTAAGATACATCTTACTATGGCTGTTCTATGCTGGAAGCATGATAGAAAAGTGCCTTTATGCCTGTAGGAGCAAAACTGCCTTAACTCTTTCCTTCCCCTCAAAAAAGCCAAAGGAAAAAAGGTTTTATGCACAGTTTCCCAGAATGAAACAGAGGATGAAAACATCCCTCAAGCTGCAATGCAAGAAGAAAGGTCCTTGGCACTAATGATGTTTTCTATTAACAAATGCTCTGAAATCTAAAAATTAAAAACAAGAGCAAATATTATTTGTATTTATCTATCTGTATGTGCTATATTATAAACACATGCTCAAAGGTTTAAATTTTTTTTTGAGAAATACTCATTAATGATAATGATTAATTGTAAAAAAAAAAAAAAGGTCAGCTGATCAGGAGAACAGTAGGTTTATAATATGCAATTGTTTTGAAGAATGGAAAATTCTTTTTCTCAAAAGTTGGCACATTTATTAGGAAGCCCTTTGGTGTTGTAACACCAAGCTCTTGGAGAAACAAATCAGTGCTAGGTGGTTTCATCCTTATATTGACAATGGCTTTTTTGATTTGGCAGTGTATGGGGAACTGCTTTCAGCTGAAGTTGTTGGTGCAGTCACTGGATGATGCTATTCTTGTAAAGAGAAAATCATTTCATTGGGAGGCTACTGAGGGTTGCACTGAAATCACAGAAGAAATATCTGTGCATGTTGCAACATAACATGCTAAAAACCCCAAGGAAATCACTGCAAAAAGGTATATTTTGACAATCTTGGAAATAAAGGGAATCTTCACTAACAGTGTTTCCAATGCACTGTTACTGGGTGCTCTTGTTCCCCAGTAACTTGAAGACATTCATCTTGTATCCTTGAATCTCTATCAGTTTCATATTATTTTTTGTTGCTACCATGCTTCTTGAACCTTCTCTCTGCAGCTCCTGATTTCCCCTTAGTTTTTTCCCAGTTTACCCACTTCTATTTCTTTCCGTATTTCTGTGCTATTCCTTCAATGTGCTAAAGACTGGAAATGCCAACCTTGCACATATCTATTTGTTACCATCTCCATCTTTCCTACTTAGTTTTCTTGGAACAGCTGTACATCAGTGCTCCTAATAAAAATAATTGAGAGTCCTGTGACATCTGTAAGAACTAGAAATATGTGACTATACATGTCTACATCTTCAATTTACTCATATATTACTAAAGGTAACTTTGTACAAAATGAAAAAAATGAAAATTACTTAAGATACCCAAACAGACTTAGGTAAATATTTCAGCATTCATATGTTTCTTTTTGCAGCAAATTAACACTTAATATAGCTACAATAATATACTTAATATAGCTGCAATTCACTGGGCCTGAGTACTCAGTACTTGTCCATTGTATTTATCGTTTCTATTCTCACTGACACTTACTAGAGAGTCATTGAGCCCAGTGCAATAATTTGCTGCAAATAGCCCTTATTCAAATGAGGAATCGCTCACAAGAATTATGGATTCATATAGAATCATAGAATCATTTGGTTGGGAAAGGCCTTTAAGATCATAGAGTCCAACCGTACCTGTCCACTACTAAGCCATGTCTCTAAGCACCTTGTCTACCCATCTTTTAAATACCTCCAGGGATGGGGACTTGACCACTTCCTGGGCAGCCTGTGTCAGTGCCTGATAACCCTTTCAGTAAAGAATTTTTTTCCCAATATCCAATCTAAACCTCCCTTGGTGCAACTTGAGGCCATTTCTTCTTGTCCTATCACTTGCTACTTGGGAGAAGAGACTGAAACCCACCTCGGTACAACCTCCTTTCAGGTAGTTGTAGAGGGCGATAAGATCTCCCCTCAGCCTCCTCTTCTCCAGGCTAAACAATCCCAGTTCCCTCAGCTGCTCTGCACAAAGTTTGTTCTCCAGACCCTTCACCAGCTACATTGCCCTTCTCTGGGCATGCTCCAGCATCTCAATATCATTCTTGTAGTGAGGGGCCCAAAACTGAACACAGTATTCGAGGTGCAGCCTCACCAGTGCCGAGTACAGGGGCACGATCACCTTCCTACTCCTGCTGGCCACACTCTTCCTGATACAAGCCAGGATGCTGTTGGCACGCTGGGCACACTGCTGGCTCATGTTCAGCTGGCTGCCAACCAGCACCCCCAGGTCCTTTTCTGTCAGGCAGCTTTCCAGCCACTCTTCCCCAAGCCTGTAGCGTTGCATGGGGTTGTTGTGACCAAAGTGCAGGACCTGGCACTTGGCCTTGTTGAACCTCATACAGTTGGCCTTGGCCCATCGGTCGAGCCTGTCCAGGTCCCTCTGCAGAGCCTTCCTACCCTCAAGCAGATCGACACTCCCGCCCAGCTTGGTGTCATCTGCAAACTTGCTGAGAGTGCACTCAATCCCCTCATCCAGGTCACTGATAAAGACATTAAACAAGACTGGCCTGAACACTGAGCCCTGAGGAACACCGCTTGTGACCGGCCACCAACTGGATTGAACTCTGTTCACCCCCATCCTTTGAGCCTGGCCATCCAGCCAGTGTTTTACCCAGCCTGTCCGTGCCATGGGCAGCCAGTTTCTCAAACAGAATGCTGTGGGAGACAGTGTCAAAGGCTTTACCGAAGTAAAGCCTTGTCCTAGTTTCAGTTGTTTATACTAGTCAAGGACTTTTCAGCTTCCCATGCTCTGACAGGTGCACAAGAATTTGGGAGGGAATGCAGGCAGGACAGCTGATCCCAATTAGCCATCAGGGCTATTCCATACCACCTGATGTCAAGCTCAGTATAGAAACTGGGGGAGTTGGCCGGGGGAGGGAGGGATTGCTGCTTGGGGGCAGGCTGGGCATTGGGTGGTGAGCAATTGCGTGGTGTGTCACTTGTTTTGTATATTCTGCTGTTATTATTGTTACTTTCTCTTTCTCTGCTGTCCTATTAAACTGTCTTTATCTCAACCCATGGGTTTTAGGGTTTGGTTATTTTTTGGTTTTTTTTTCCCCCTGATTCTCTCCCCCATTCCACTGGGGTAGGGGGAGGGTGAGTGAGCGACTGTGTGGTGCTTGGTTGCCAATCAGGGTTAAACCACAACAAGCCTATATAGTGATAGCTCTTACAGGATCAGACCTAATAAAAGTTCACCTGATACAATTTCTTATGTAAATGAGTTTTCCAGACCATTTCTCTCTTTCTAGTTGCGCTGCTACCTACGCTGCCACCATACTCCAAAGAAATTCATTATTCTTCTATTTCTTTACTTTAAATGAAATGTTTGCTGAACCTAATTGATACTGTAATGTCTCTGCAGGGCAAAGAGAATTGTGCAAGAGTAATTCAGTATTGAGTTATTCACAGCCATTGTGTTTGACTACGTCCTACTGACATTGTATTTTTTTCTGAAAAATATTGGAAATCATTTTCGCTGATGGAACTGATGGGAAGCAATGAGTCAATCACGAGAGACAGTGGATTCAGTAAGCTCAGTGGAAATTACTGTAGAAAGTTTTAAAAGTGTCTTTGTCCCTAAAATGTCAGTGCTTTTTTTTTCCTCCTCAAGGTTACTTTGAAAGCAAATATTTGGAGGCTGCCATATGCTTTTGATTATTCTGAGAGCCAGTGAAGAAAGAAAATAAAAATATCTGCGGTAAGAGGCAAGCAATGGGAATGACGAGAAACGGTGACGAGAGGTGCAGACAGTTTTGCAGATTGCAGGTAAATTGGTGTAGGGTTTTTAAGTCTGCTCCTGTAAAATGCAAATTTTGGGTCTTGGAGACCCTGATGGGCCTTTTATATAAAAGGGGAAACAAAAATGTTGCCAGTTTCTTGCTCTTTCACCCTGGCAATCCACAAAAGCAAATGTTTCATGCCAGTCAGCAACAATTCCTGTAGTGCAATTAAAATGCAAATGCATAAGTGAGTCTGCTGGCTACTCAGACTAGCCTATGGAGGTTTTAATTTTGGCTAATGCTAATGTGCACTGTTAGAATTTGGTCCCATCAGTGTCATATTGAGCTCAACTTGTTACAGTGGCCATGCCCATCTTTCTATCCTAAATCCCTCTTCTGTGTGAACAAATGCCTCACATTTATTTTGGTTAAAGTTTGTCAGTGTGGTCTCAGTCTATGGGCAACTCGCCTTCCTCTGCTCTTCAACGCTTCTGTTCATTCAGGACATAAAATCTGAATAAATTTCAGGTATTATTTTTTCTTGGATTAGCATGGCATAAACTGCTTAAAAATATGTTAGCTATTAATTTTGAATGTTAGTTAATTGTATCTTGGTCTTTATTTTACTACTGATTCATAAAGTTAATGGAGTACATCCCTATTTTGGCTTGACAGCATATAAAAAGTGAACATTAAATGTAAACTGTGGTTGTAGAGTGAGATTTCTTGGTAACAGAGAATGGGTTTTATTTTGGTGAAGAGACTATCCCTAAGGAAGTCTATTAGGGAAGAAATTGTTAGACATGAGAGAGATACTGTTGCTCATTTTTCCCTACTGCCTATAAGAACAATCTTTGTGGTCATGTAATGCATTCATGTGCAAGGTATTTCATGGTGTGAAATCTTTATTTACTCCTGATTACCATTTCTTTTCTCGTTGTAGCCTTTAAAAAAAAAAAAACCTCAAAACTGATGAGAATCAAACTACAGGATATGGGAAAAGCTGGAAGTACACTTTCTATCAATTTCCCGACAAATGAGATACTGTACTCTTGAGTCTTTATTTTTCAGACAAAGGCTGTGAGAACAGCAAGTGGCACAACATGAATCTATTCTTGTGTCAATTACTTTAGCAAAAACGGAAAATAGTGGCACCACAGCCCGTGAGTACCCTTGAAATGGTCAAGAGCTGCAAACGTATGAGAAGCTCTGCTCAGCACAGCTGGTTTAAGTACACATGCCATCTCCTGAAAACCGCACTGTCGAGCTCAGTAATTTTCTTCCCACTGTGAGGGGATGTTGTAGAGGGCTGTTATAATAAACTTGAATAGAATTGAAAGCCAAAGTATATAGGTACCTGGTATCAGAGATGGCCTTATGATGAAAGTGCACGGTACGCCTTGTTCTCGGGATATCTGAATATAGACCTCTACATTCAGTGAAGAATGTAACAAGGCTGAACCACAAGAAATGACACACCTCTCCACCCAGAAAAAAATATACAAAATATGTAAAAAAGCAGGCAATTTTACTCACCCTTCTGACTTCAGGCCTACTGCTATTCCTTTACAATAGTAGGCTGCATAGGAATAAATGAAATTAACCTGCCATTAAGCGATTTTTCATGGCTCATGTTTAAAAATGACACGGGTATCGACAGGCAGACGTGAAGCACAGCTACTGCTGCAACCCTGTGAGTCTGTAATCTTATGAGTGTGTTGCATGACCATATAATTGTCTCTGGTTGGAGTTCCTTTTTCTTGTCCTCTCACTTAACAAAGACTGAAAGCACAACACGAAAAGCTTACAAAGCTTGTTAGAAATCTTGTCTTTATGCATAATCTGATCTTTCTCTTTGTAGTCTTCTGAAATTGGGTATGAAACTCTTGCTGGCCTTTCAGAAGTAAACTCTGTCTCAGTGACAAAGCAATTGTGATTTTCCTGGTTAGATACTGAAATTGAGTTACATAGTGAGCAACAATCAGCTAGATTAACACTTCGGGTACTAGTGCCTAGAATTTACCATTTGATTGAAAGATCACTAAAAGAGCAATTCTGACAACATTTCTGTCTTAATAAAAAGTAGGAGGGCAGATAGGTTCTGTTCTCCAAAAAATTTCGAGCACAGATTCAAACCCCACCCTGAAGTTCAAATTAAGTCTATGGGTGTTTCCAGTGTCTTAGATACTTAAATTCTGAAATCGTAGATCCATTAAAGACAACTTTGGAATTACCCTCACTGGAACCAAAATCTTCTCATCTTTCAAAGCTCAACCATCTTTGGCCTCAGCTTGATTCTTTTTTCCAAAGCTTTTTCTGTCTGCTGCACAAGATGAAAAGCTGTAAAAAGAAAATGCATAAGGAGAGTGGACAATAGACAAAGCATAGTTACGCAGCAGTTGAGTTTGAAAAATATGCTCAGTCTTTTAATCTGTCTGCTTTCAGCATTGTGAAAGACTATCCTCCACAACAATCTCTTAAGTGCTTTATCTAATGCTGACACTCAGTGTTCATTGGTACAAACAGTGCTAATATCTTGGCTAAACCGATACTTGGCAAGGTCTGTTACAGATGTGAGTTCTCTATTGTATATAGAGCTGGGGTGGGGAGCAGGGGAAGCGTGCCTGCCTCAAAAATGCTTATTCACACATGAAATATTGAACCAGTCCAAAAAGTTCCTATTCTCAAATTTAAAAAAAAGTTTTGAACTAAACCCAAGTGGCGTGTAGAAGTTTTGCTGAATATAATTCCTGTATACACCTGTCATGTCCTGAAGCAGTGCGTAAATGCAATTAGAGAATTGTATACAGCCTTCTGGCTATGAAGAATGGATTTTAAGCATGTGATTTCTGATCAGAAAGTTCTTATGAGGACTTCATTTATGGCAAAGAGGAATTTATAAATGAGAACTTTTTTCCTTCTCTAATAGGGCATATTTGGTTGTGCTAGTTTAAATAAAGGCCATTGTGAAAGGAATACAGTCAGTTGGAGTCGTTACAAGAAGTTAGCTCTTTTTTCAAAACAAAGCAACCCTGGAATTACAATATCTAGGATGTGTTTATAAACTGCCAGCAACTTTTACAATACTGAATAGTTCATGGTAAATTCCTCTTTGTGATAACATTAGGCCAAATTCTCTGCTTGTATCAGGGAATGTAGGTTATCTGAGAGCTTTGGCCCATCATGGATTGTAAAAAAGCTTACTGAAGTGTCTACGTTTATATTTATGCTTTAAACCAGGGATTTTATTAGACCAGTAACGGCTTTGAAAACAGTAAAAATAAATTATGTTCTCAAGGGTCTAGCCCATTCCTTCTTGAGGATATTATCTCAGTGGTACTTACTGCTGCTTGAAAATAAAATATGGTTTTCATAGTCATCAGAAATTCTGTTCTGAATAGAGAGATGGGGGACACCCCATTGAATAAGAAAATATGTCTTTTCGTACAGTCGGTTTTCAGTGTAGCTAGTTTCACTGCATGATTCTGTAGTAGAGGGAAATGGAGGCAGATTAAACTTTCAGAAATTAGGTCCAGATCCAGACATTCCACTGTTTAGCTGAACTCAGATTTGGGGTTTATACAACCGGTCGTGACTTGCATTTCAGTTGGGGCCTACACTGTATATGTTTGGAGAACTGGGGTTTTTGTTCCATCTTTGGTTGGTTGTATCTTACAGCTGTCTATCTCGAAAGTACCTGCGTGGCTTTAACATTGTCCTAACTCAATTAATTGTAATAATGGTGGAACTGAACTATATGAAACAGAACAGGGAGATCAGATAGCTCAGTTACACAGCATTATAGTTTTGGAGTGCTTCATCCTTTTTAAACATTGCATGCTTTCCTTTATAGCTGACACTTAGGTGTCTGTTCTGCTTTAGTCTCTGGTACATCTTTTGAGGCATGGTGTTCCAAGAACTCCTGTTGCTGTAGATATTTATGAGATCAAAGCCAGTACCTATCAAACATGCTAATGAAAACGCCTTAAAAACAGTTTTGTGCATAAGTACATTTCAGCAAGAGGAAAACGTTACTCAGCTAACAACAATAGTTTTCATGTAGAATGCAAAGCAAGACAGTTGATATATCTACAGTATGAATTAATTCACTTTATGAAGTGGACTGAGGTAAGGGACATAAAAAGAATTGCATTATGCTGTTGCGGTGAGTATCGAACAGCCCTTTCAGATAGTTTGCATTTGTAATTCTACTTAAGAACATTAGATGTAGGAAATGTTCCTCTTGCTCAATTAGATTTAACATGGCAAATTAGTTCAGGCGAAATATAGCTGCCCCATTCAATTCTAAAGTTAACTTTTTCATAGAGTATCAAGGTGCTGTTAGTAAATCCAGACTACTCAGTCTAATGCATAATTAAGAGCTGTAATGCTATGAATAAATACATTACTCTAGCTCATTAGTGTTTGCCTAACTTTGTTTATAGTGTTAAGATTAACAGCAATCTAAGCAACATTGCAAAGACTACAAAAGCCTCAATTTTTCTGAATGAGGATTGAGAAAATATCACAATGTATCCGAAAATGTTATCTGCAAGTGGAAAATGTAGCTTCTTTCAATTTTTTTAATCTCTTCCCTAATGGCTCTGTTCTCTGTTCCCTGCCTCTCAGTGTGCTGAGCTGGGCTGCATGGTTCAGTGCAGAAGGAAAGCAAAGGACAGTTTATGGGAGGAGAGAACAGCATGTGGTCTCCCTATTAGGTTGCTATATACTTACTATATGTCTATCAAACACAGAGAAATAAAAGAACTCCTAATAACTCTTCCTGGATGATCGTACAGGACTAGTTGGAATTTAGAGAAAGTGCTTCTCATGATGCATAAGGAAGCGTGATCATCCTATCAAAACATGAGAGAATATTATTAGTCTGTATTAAAAAGGATAATGAAATGGGGTACAATATCCTGCCAGCTGTGGTTTAGAATTCTCCCTTTTTTTCATTGGAATTACGAAGCAGGAAAACCCATAATCAGTGCAGGGCATGGAAGTGAAGGAGAAGGAAGTAATTTGAAAGTGTGTTTTCATTTCTCAGATCTGAAGGACCTGAGGGACCAGCTCAATTCTTGGTTTAAACAAGAACAGCCATCTGACATGCTGTAGCTCTCCAGAAAATACAAGTCAAAAGGAAGTTTGGGCCATGGGAATAGAAAGCACATGATTTTTTTTTCTTTTGATCTTTAACATATAGGAATTTACTCATGCAGGGAGATTTTTTCAATGCCTAGTAGACATGTTACACGGGCACACCAGAAGTCTGATCCTGCATCTGTGAGTCTGTATATTCAGAAGCAACAGTTTGTACACGTTTTGGTCATGGCACTTCACGGTTGTTACCACCTTCTATGGCATTAAAAGAGTTGAGAGATTTTAGTGATTCTGGACCTTAACTGTGTGCTTTGCAATCAAATAAAAATGGCTTTCAGGAATGGCAGCCAATATGAAATGTTGAGATAGAAACTGTTTCCTACACAAAAAGTCATAAGGCCACTCTTGAGCATATCTATGGTATGTGTTTTGAAGCGCACTGAACAAATATTCCAAAGGGAAAGGGCATATGTTGTTGTAGTCCTGGGGCAATACCACAGTTATAAGATTGATTTTGTTTGATATTTATTCAGCTATTCTGGATTAAGTATATCATTACTCTGTAACACTGCATTATGCAAAGCCCTGATATCCCATATAGTCTACCAAAATATACCACAGGATATATAAACACTCGAAATAATGTCAAGATGTAATACCACAGGTCAACTCAACCTATGAAAATGGGCACCAAAAAATTGCTTTAGGATTCCTGAACACAATTTTGAGACAATTTGTTAGGCTTCATGTTTTGTTACTCTCAAAGTTCAAGAATGGTGTATTTCTACTTCAGTCCTATAGCTTTTCTTCTAACAGGCTGATACCTGCTGAGATGCGTATAAGTGCCTGGCTAATGCAAGTCAGTTCAGCTCACCAGGTTTGGTCTGGATCATTTACGTGAAAAAGCACTTTACAAACAAGGCCACTGAGGCCAACAGCTGTACTGGGTTTATCTGTGTGAAGTAGTTACGGAGCAAGGGATCTACCACTTCAGAAATGATAAGCCCTTCTCTTGAAGTTAAATATCCACAGTTAATTAAAAGGGCAATGTAATTTTGTGGCAAAATCCCAGGGCAGGTAGGACAGTTTGGGGGAAAAAAGGAAAACCTGGAGGTAATCTTGCTTACTTAATGGTATTTGCACATATCAAATAGTTGATAAAGCACATAAAAAGCCATTCACGTTCCAATATCCTTGTACAGGTCATTACAGTAGCTGCCTCTATATGAAGATGTACACCCATGAGTTCTTCAGGCTTGATTAGAAATACCTTTGCACAAAGATCCCAGAATTACTGTTGGTAAGGGAAGCAAGTACCTTTGTGTATCATTAAAAAAAACCATCACAGATGAGTGTTCCCCTTTCCTAAAAAACTGAGCATCATGTTAATGCTCAGAATTGTCAAAATTTCTTTCACTTTATTATTGCAACAGAACACCAAATTAAGTTTTGGGTAAATTCTTTATTTTTCCTGTGTAATCCATGACATTTATCACAGTTCAAATGACTAAAATGTATGGGAGAAGACATGTATTTTATGAGCATTTAAAAAGAGAATGTATTTCACTGGAATGTTGAATCAGAACGTAGGAGCTGATTAGACATACCTGCTGCATTGCCTAAGCATGGACTTGAACTCAGGGAACGTGAGGAGGTGTTATGCTACTGGCATTATGCATGGCAACGTTGTAACTCAGAAATTAAAACTATACAAACCACTTGTTTCCAAGTTTGGTATCACACCTTTATCTAGAGTATAATTAGTAAAAACAACAACAGCAGCAACCCCTTCACCCCCCCCAAAAAATCAACCACCCCTACATCTGTATAAACTTAAAGATGTTAATCGTGGGCAAAATGTTTTCCCCTGATGAATAACTAGTGTAATCAGTTGTTTTTCATTTTGGTATTTTTTGATTCCGCTCAAATCTGAGCTTCTGATCTAAATTATTTAGATCAAGAAGCAAACTTATGTTTCTAATGGATTACTTGTGGAACAGAGCATACAGTAAAATGAATAATGGAGGGGAAATTTTAAAAATTGCAAACTGACCTTTGAAATGTCAGAATTTGGATGTTTCCTGTAATCAACATTCTGTGATAAATGAGAGCAGTAAATGTAAAGATCCTTGGTTCAAAAGTGTGTGTAATCGAAATCCAATGAGAGATCGATGGCCTTTTGGTGACCTTTTCAGAAAAGGTCAAATGACAACGTTTATGGGAAACTTTTCTTGTGCTTGGAGGATGATTATAAATGGATTTATTGCACTTCAGTGTTCTAGCTGTGGAGGAAAACTATGCCTGTATGCGTGAGTTCTATATATTTACATGTGTATGTATGTAATTTTCAGTCATTTACCCTTGTTGGTGTGCATATTTTAAGCATAAAAATATGTATACATTTATCTTCATATATATATTTAATTTGAAAAATTGACTTTAAATTGTTATTAATGTTCATAAGCCAGTGAAATGTTACATCAAACACATGGAATATTATCTATTTTTAAATTCTTAGGAAGACAATAGGAGGAGTGAACATGAATTCAGTGCAAAATTTTATTCATTCTGCCAACAGTGACAATGAATTGGAAATGAAATCGTCAACAGAAGCTTGTATCACATCAGAATCCACACAACACTTTGTGGGAAGCAAAAGTCTCACTTGCAAAGGTACATTTGGAGTAAGTCCACCGAGACATTTTTAGTCTAACTTTTGGAGAATGTTTCTGTGCTGATCTTATGCAAAGTAGCACCAAAAAGTCCAAAGTGATTCTAAGTTGTAAATTAGACACAGTCATCACCAGGATGTCAGCTTTTTGATGGCTGCCCTGCAGTTTCATAGTTGATGATGAAAATATGCTAGTCATTTTTTCTGAATGATTGATGTGATTTTTTTTTTTTGTGTGAGATTATATACATGTGTTCAACTTTTGGTGAGGAGCTGCACTGCTTGATTTTTTCTTTTATCTCCTTAAAATTTTATTCTTGAAGAAGAGCTATTTTCCATGTTTCTGTGGAAAAGAGTGGATTATAAGATGTCTTACACTTCATTACAAAAGCTTCATATGATTGTAGCTTAAACAAATTGCTTATGATCTTATCGTGAATTACTGGAAAATCACGTAGACAACACTAGCTTTGGCTGGACTGTGTGTTACAGGGTGTGAGAATTAAAATTGGGTACACTAGTTGCAGGAAATTAACACTTATTGAAATATATAATGAAATGATCAAACTAATTTGTTGAACATTTGGCTGTCCATGGTGTATGCTGCAATTTGTAATTACATGCTGTTACATTTTATAATTTCAAAATGTCTTCTGCAAATTCCCAACTGCCAGTGAAAGCATTTGACTTGTCTGATATAAGATGTTATTTTAGAAAGAAATGGAAAGAGTGGGGGATACTACAATGTATGGATGCTTTATTAGTAAAGCTTGTTCTTTTATGTAGTATCAGCCACAAAAAGATAATCTGTAAGACGTTTTATAGTTCTATAACTTTTATGTTGCCTCCAAAATGGTTTTCACAGTTTCCTCCTATTAAGCAGAATTTGAAATCTAGTATGTACGTATTTATTCCTGCCTTTCCAGTTATCCTCTTCTCTTTTTGGCTTAGTCAGGATTGTGACTCAATCTAACAGTTTTCTGAAAGACACAGCAGGCTTGGTCTTGAGTGCTGGTACTGTTGGCTTGTCTTACAGGATTGTTCCAGCTCCTTCAGTATGACCTTCAAAACGCTCCTGGCTGCCAGGGCTGCCTCAGCTTGTAAATCCTTTGTTTTCCACTCATATTTTCAACCCAGTTTCCTGAAGACCATGGTGTTTCTGACTTTGCTCGATGTCTGCATGTGGATGTCAATTTGTGCCTATCTATGCATCCAGCCCCCGTAAGAACTTTTAATGTATTCAGTAATTTCAGTCAGATTTGAAAATGTCTCAGAATACTAAGGTGCTGCATGCTCAATGAAAACAAGCATTGAAATACATGAGATAATTTATTGGCAGTTCAGCTGTCATTAGACACCAGAGCATCCACACAAAAATACTCTCTTTAATTTTTTTTCTCACTCCCTGAGGACATTCAAAGAGAATTTGCAATTTTGGACAACTGATAGTTGGGCTGCGGGGCATAAACCCACAGGACCCGCTTTCAGTAGTTTTATTGTTCACAGAACTGTTTGCCTCCTTCATAGAAATTCAGAAGGAGATCTGAGAATCCAACTCAATTGTTGTCTACTTTTCCATCATTCAACATCAATGAACTAACATGGATAATAATATAATTACTCTCATCATTGTAAACAGGTTTGATGGTGCTGGTGACAAGTAACCTGCTCACATGCTCCTTGCTCTACTGGTTCTGTGCTTCTTGTAAGAGTAAAAATGGGGTGAGGAGGGAAAAAGGGAAGAGATTTAACAGTGTAAAATAGCAGCTATAACTGGACATAGAAATAAATCTGTAGAAAGTCAAGCATTTTTACCGTGGCCCACTAAGAGTTGAACTGCAGTTTAAATTAAATGAAAAAGACTGCTTTCATACGAGAAAATAGCAATCTGTCTTAGGTGATGTATTTCATTGAAACACAAGTATATAATGCCAAACTGCAGTGATAAAAAGCACAGGTGCTCTGAACTTTGAGTTCTATTAATATTTCTTTACAGTATGCAGTATTAACTATTTTTGGAACTATCCTAAACTTAAATGTGTCAGTTATTATTTCATACCATTACTCTGCAATCCAAAACTTGAGCTACAAGTTGTGATGTGTGTTTTTATTTGCATTGCCAGATTATTTGATATTGCAGACAAATGGGAGTTGGAGTCTAATTTTTCCAACGTGGCTGACTGATGCATTTCATATTAAATACAGTCAGTAGAAACAGGCCAGCAATATCCTCTCTCATGATTATTATAACTTGTGATTAAAAGATGGGTTATGTTAAGACAGAGTTGTCACAGTCTTCTCTGAAAGACAGACTAAAGATCTTTAAATTCAGGCAGTATACACAGTATGGCAAGTTGTTGTCTTTCAAAGTAGTGGAAGGAATTGCTTCCTTTCTTAATAGTTTTGGGCTTTGCTATGAAATGAATTTTCAGTAAATGACTCCTTTAGCAATAGCATGGATGAGAAAAATAAATTAAGAGTAAAAGTCAGTGAATAGGTTAAGAATGCAACCATTTATTCACTTATTTTTCTATTTTGCGTAAATTTTCAGCACTGTGTATAGTATGCCTTTATTATACTAAGGAGATTTGCATTTTAATTCACTGCACATAACAAACCTTTATAAACTTTTGTGTTTTGCCAAAAATAACAAATGTGAGAATGCTGGACACTCCAGTGTATTGTTTAAAATAAAAAAAAAAAAAAAAAGAATTGCTATATTAAGATCTTAAATCTACCATGACATTACATACTTTGGTTTAACACAGGAGTTAATGTTAGCAATTATATATAAGATGGCTTGTCGTTTGGACATTAAATCCTTGGACTGACTTGACAGGAGAATAATGACTTTCTTCATGTGAGCTAATGTTTTGCCCACAGTTTTGCACTTGCCTTTACAAATCTTAGTTTGTTTCTAATTATCAGTGAATGGGGCACTTGGAGATGCAGTTACTGAATTTTGCTGTCATAATTTAGTTTGCAAATGTATATTACGTTTGCAGATACCAAGGTCAGACCTTAACCTAGCTTTAAAAATACCTGTCACGGTAAAATATTTGTCCTTCCAATGTGAAACAAATTGTTCAGCTGTCAGTGGAAGAGAATAGTTCAAAGGCTTTTTTTGGGCTGGTATGTTTTTAATGATAAAATCAGGATGACGTTTACCTGAGGAGATGTTCCATCAGGAATATATTTTCAAGTCAAGTGGAAACAAAGAATTCTAAGACTATTTATGAAGCAATAATGCTGTGAAACAGATTTGAAAGTCCTCAGAAAGTTGCCTCCATTGATACATGAGAAAACCTGATCTAATTTATGTACGTTTCAATATTTATCTCGTTTTCTTCTATTCTCTTCAACATCAATGAACTCAAGGTTAAACTTTTCATGATGCACCACGTAAAAACTTCTGTCTGTGCTAGAATAAGCATCAGCTGCTTCATTAGCTGTGTGAGACTGTCCTGGACTTTATGAACAAATCAGTTCTGGTTCAATAAGACTACTATTGGGCTATCAGAAGCTGCCAGTAAAGAGTGTAGCAATAATACACAAAATTCTTTTAAAGTTTGGGTTTTTTAGGAAAGTGTACATGCCTTGAGTTAAGATTTCTCTCATAGATTTATAAGCTCCAGACTTTTTATTAGAAGGCGTGTGTTTTGTAAAAGTTCATCTGAAGAAACAAACCCCACCCAGTTGGCTGTTACAGCAAGCATATCTGAAATATCATCAAATGCCATCATTTTGTTCTCCTGGCATGTGTGTGTCCTTTCATCGTGTTTGGCCGAAGAGAATTATTATGGTAAGCTAAGAGTTATGTTTTTTTGGGAAGATGGTAAAGATCTGTGAACCAGTATAATCATAACATTCCTGCAGCTTTACTTGATAAAGATGTTCCAGTAGAAAAAAATGCTGTGGTAATTCATGAAGGAAACTTTCTACTATCATTATGTTTTCAACTGCTGAAAAGACGTATGGTTTTTAGAAATGCCACTTTCAAAGAAGCAAGGTAGCTTCAGGCTTTTTTTCTTTCCAGTGGTTCTTTAGATGCTTCCAAAAAAAGTTTGTCATTACCATTTTCCTTTCATGAACTGAATTAAAAATGCTAATGCTACCAACTTTTGGCTTTGCAGAAATAAACAATTCACGTTCATACAACACAGTCCTTGATGTAGAAAGTATAAACTTATATAGATATGTGGTGGCTTGCTGTTTGAAAGGATATTTGAAAAAAAATGTATTCAGGAGATGCACTGAATTCTCTCAGAACCATTTCATAACTTTGACCCACAGAAAAATTCCACGAAAGAAAAGAAATACTTCCTGGCTATTTTATGCTTTTACCTCTATAAGTGCTAGACTCAGCTCAGCTTAGATGGGAAACATCAGCCTGATGTAGTATAAATTTTCCATTAGCACAGAACATTTGAACAAACTCTTAAGCAACTTCTTACACATAGGTTAGCACACAAAGGAAGCATGTCTGATGCAAAGGGAAAATGTCCAAACACACCTATGCCATAAAAAGCTTTTGCTACTTCATAGCCATTTATTATCAGCTCAAGTTAGTATATACATAAGTATTTGAACGGGTTTTTGCATGAAAGGCATGGGTTCATGAAAGGCAGATCCTGCTTGACCAACCTGATCTCCTTCTATGACAAGGTGACCCGCCTAGTGGACAAGGGAAAGGCTGTGGAAGTGATCTACCTCGACTTTAGTAAGGCCTTTGACACTGTCTCACACAGCATTCTCCTGAGGAAGCTGGCGGCTCATGGTGTGGATGGGTGCACCCTTTGCTGGGTTAGAAACTGGCTGGATGGCCATGCCCAGAGAGTGGTGGTGAATGGAGTTCAATCCAGTTGGTGGCCAGTCACAAGCAGTGTTCCCCAGGGCTCAGTACTGGGGCCAGCCTTGTTTAATGTCTTTATGAATGATCTGGATGAGGGCATTGAGTGCACTTTCAGTAAGTCTGCAGATGACACCAAGCTGGGTGGGAGTGTTGATCTGCTGGAAGGCAGGAAGGCTCTGCAGAGGGATCTGGACA
>VZTL01054567.1:36949-68226 GCA_013400535.1 Scopus umbretta
TGACGAAAAAAAAACATGTTTTGAAGAAGATCGTGTTTTCAAAGCAGCTGCAACCAATCAATCACACTTGAATCCCATGGCATTATTTTTGTTGGTGTTACTTAATCAGTGAATTTTAAGATGACCTATTCTACCTCACAGTAAATAAATATGAATTTCCCATTTCTGAAATGGCAGTTGCTTCTTTGGTACTTGTCCAGCACTCTTTGGATAGTTAAAGAAGCAATAAATATGCAGAAGAGTTAATTGAATAATTTTTTTAGTTGGAAAATTAATGAATAGTTCAGGCAACATGGTTTGAAGGAAAAAGTAAAGGATCATAGCTTAAAATGAGCAAATTCATTAGTCAGAAAGATGGTAGACAGACAGCCAACTTTTGTTTGTTCATTAATGTTTATAGGATATATAAAAATATATAATAACACAAATAGAAATCCTGTGAACAGCCTGTTCCTTTCATTTCATAGCCAGGTTATTCAAATTTGTACTTTGTCTAACACGAATCCCAACTGTAACTGGAGACAGTTCCAGATGCAGCAGCAACTGAAGAAGGACATCAGGAGGGGGTCATGGAGGTAGTTTATGAAATTAATTAATGACAGTTAAGAATGCATTCTACATTTAATAAGTCCTTTCATCTAAGGCTCTTGGAGCAATTTCTAAACACTGCTGCACTGCTGCAACAGAAGAAATAGTTATTGCATAAAATTCTCAGTAATACGCAGGTCCTACTGATGTGGTGTAGTAACTAGGCATCTAATGACCAAGTCACCTTAGAAAAGAACACTTCAACACCTGAATTTTGTTTAATTTAAAAGTATTTAGATGTTTTCAATGACTCCCAATTTTCTTTACTTTATTAAAGAAGATACAAGCATAGAGAGCGTAGTTCTGTTCTGTCACCCAGCTGGGAGCTGTTGGCATCAACAAAGCTTAAATCCATGAAGTGCTGAGCATCTTCCTAAAATAATCAGAAGGAAGTGGAGACATCTTGTACCTCCAGCATCTTACAGGACTTATATGTTCAGAATCAGGACCAGAAATATGAGGTGCGGGAAGTCATGTAATTGTGATGGAGAATCAAGACTATAACCATGCCTATACGTTTACCAGAAAACTATCTTCCAGCAGTCACAGATTAATAAAATCCAGGGTAGAGCTTGGAGAAAAACAACAAACCAATTAGCTGTTAAGGATAAGTGAAAAGGCCAAATACAAAACTTGGGCTATCTAGGCTTCTTCATGCAGAAAAACAACATTACTTGGAATACCTGACCATGGAAAAAGCCCCCAAAATTGAAGCAAAAGTAACAGGTTTTGTCAAGAAATACAATCTGCAACAGTATTTTAAAAGGAAGTGAAAAAAGGAGAAAAAGCCAGAATTATTTACTTTGCTTTCTAACCTTAATTCTGACATAAATTAATTACAAAGCATAAGAGAAATTGCATTATCTTGGTGGACAGAGGATCAAACCATTTTCCTTTCTTTTGTTTTCTTGTTTCTTAGGTACTTTCTGGAGGACTTAGAGAACTGTCAGAACTGTCATGAGATGATCTTTTGCCCCCTTGCATGGGAAGAAACAGGTCAGTTGTATGTGTTCATCAAACAAAGTTTAAAGATTTTCTTTTAAATGAAAATTCATCTATAAGCCTGGTGTCTGTGGCCTAAAACAAAGGCAATGCCCCCAGCGAATGCCAGGGGAGGGCAACCTGGAAACAAAGAGAGGTCTGTTGATATTTGGTGAAGGGAAAAAGGAGTAAGAGAAAAGATTGACAGGCAGATGTGGAGCATGGTTGTTTTACATGTATGTGGAAGCACTGACCAAACACAAACGGGTTACAAAGCTGTCAGGACTAGGTTCAAAAGCCAGTGGCAAGCCCAGAAGGGCTGGTGGAGCAAAGGAGAGTGGGCACAGGCAGCGGAAGCACTTTACAACACAAGCTCTGAAGCAGTTTAAATAATTTTACTCGTGAACTCTCCAAATTCAAGCCCGGATCTTATTGACATTTGGATCTCGGCAGTAGGACTCCACATATGCCTTAGGACAATGACACAGATACATGCTTTGCACATAAAGTGTGATGGGAAGTTTTATGATCTTAGATCTCAGCGGTCATTTCATCACAAGTCCTAACCCAACAGCTATTTACAACACAAATATCATGTGAAAAGTGGGTTTCTTCAAGAAACATCATCAAGAAACATCAACTTGAGGGAAGAAAAGAACTGGCTCCTGAATGAAGCAGAATGACACTTCAAGGGGCTGCTTCTTGAGACAGTACAGAACCATGGACTGGATCACTTCCTTTTGGTCAAAATCTCTTCAAAGTATTGTAATCTCCAAGGAGTGAATACAATGAACTGTTAGAGCGGAGTTGGGTTCTCAGCTGATGGAAATAGACGGAGGAGGTCCATGCTGTCTGAGAAGCTTCCCAAATGTCTGGGTTACTTAAAGTGAAATATAGTAAGACTTCTTGGCAGTATTTGGTGTTGGGCACTGATGTAGAGTACAGGTTCTCAGAACTGATGGTTTTATGGTTTTGAATAGTTCACTGGGATGCCATTTGGCTGGTTCAACAGAATTGGCTCAGCACTTTACTGTGTTACATCATGTTTGTACCAGTTCTTGCTTTTTGGCATTTAGCTGTAGTTTCTGCCCTCTATCCGGTAAAGGATAGCAGGAAATTGTGAAGATTTAAGTGGTAATGAATCAGCATCATTGCCTGGAAGCTTGACAGTTGCTGACCACCGCCTCAAACAGGATAGTCTCTTCAAGAGAGTGACTGGTTGTCAGATATCTTCAAGTTTAGGTAGAAGACTAGATTCAGGCTGTCATTTATCTTGTGGGTTAGAGTGAAGACCCATGCACTGTTCAGGAAGAAATGTGGGGCAAGGGCTTTGGGACTTCCTGATTTGTCTGGTTGTGAGTCTGAGTACTTCATTCGGATTCTGACACAGGTATTGATGAATTACTTTATGATCCCCTTCAACAATCTATAAATGAGCATAAAATCATCTTGATCTTGACTCTGTTTTTACTGTCAGGTAAAAGGACCAGAATTAAGTATCTTAACTAAGACCTCTTCTGGACTTGATTTATGCAGAGAACACAACCAAAATTGATTGAATACAACAGTGTTAATCTATTCTTCTGATGTTAGAACCGAATCCAAGACCCACAATTATCTTTCAATCAGTATCAATGAAAAACAGGGGTATCCACTGTGATTTCTTAAACTAAGATGCTATATATCTGCATGTTCCTTTGACTCAGATAATGTCCAAGCTCAAAAAAACAGGAGGCTGTGCTTAATACCTTTAAGTCAACTACACCACCATCACTCTGAGGAAAGACAATTTTACAGTTAAATCAGAAATGTTTTTACAAAGTATCAAATGTCCCTGTCAATATACTTTGTCTAGTGCTTGCTTTAATTTCCAAGAGAGTAAAATAAAGTGTTCCTATTTTGTAATATTTGGATCAGACTTACAGTGAATCATAGTACTACAGCACAGTTGTCTTAAAATTCTTTTATAATTCCCAGTTCCTTTGTAATGTTGACACAGCTGCATCTATCCTGAATGCCTATCAGATAGGCAAGTCCTCTGTCAGGACTCCGTATTTCGAGCACTTGGATGTGATGCTCTTGCTACTCTCCTGTGACACCACATCCTAATGCAATTTTCCCAGTAAGAGGAAAAGATGTATGGAGAACAGAATAGCCAGCTGAAAAGTAAAGTATCATCCATGGGCTGGGGGGAACAAAGAGGTTTTACCTTGCAGTTCATTCTTCAGGCTCCTTCCCTACCAATGCAGCTGGAGAGCTGTGATTAGTGTGGCACTGAGGAGTGCACATCTGAAAGATGATGATATGCTGTTTTTTCTTCTTTTGAGATCTACTCTAAGGAAATAAAAACCCCTCTATTTTTTCACTTCAATGCCTTTACCAATAGATGGTGCTAGCAATTGCTCTATTCACGATGGCGCCATATGGTACTGACATTTGAAAAAAGCAATGTTTTATGACAGCGGCAAGAATTACTTCTCTTTGTGAATCTATATTCTGTCAAAGAATTTACGTTAGGCCTTGCTGAAGTGCTGTCATTTTCATTTAAGCTAAAGGTCCTCTGCAGCAGTCAGCTCCACAAAGGGTCTCACCTCGTCAACAACAATTTCACACAAGTGTGAGATTAGCAGAGGAGCTGCTGAAACAAAAGATACTTGTTAAATAGAGCAAGGGCCAACTACAGAAGGTTGATGCTAGATGCTTCAAAAACAAGGCTTCAAGGTGCACGGAAGAAGTGCAAACTCTTATTAGGAGTGACTGCTGCCCGTGCTAACTCGTGTGCTTTGCAAACCAGGAGTTTGGCAACGGTGCTCAGCAGCTCCCACGCTGTTCTTCAGTAGAGCTGGAGCACAGATGAGGGAGATACACTTAAAGTTATAGGGCAGGAGCCTGCTGATCGTCAAGCTTCCTGTTAATAGATGGCACATTTGGGAGGTGAGTTAAGAAGCCTAAAATCTCTCCCATAAATCAGTGAGCTCAAAACTGGGTGAAACAGGACCTTTCTGTGATGCACTAGGAAGGTGCTCTGCCAGGGCCTAATGTTAAATTCTCCTCAATTTGAAGGTCCTAAAACAAACAAAGGAACCAAAGCCCACAGCCTTGCTTTCACCAAAAATCACAGAGCCACATTATTTCGCTTGTTGTTCGTGTAGACGGAAGAAGGCAGTGTAACATACAACCACGGCAGAAATCTATAGGTTCAGTTCTGAGGGCTGAGCACCCAAAAAAGACAGACTGCAGGGAGGGGGAGAGGGAGGGCTAAGGAGACGATGAACTAAGATGGATTTTTATTCTAATAATCGGGTCTGATTTTTCAAGAAGTAGGCATTTAGCACTAGTCTATGTTCACTAGTCTATGTTCCCTAACCTGGTGGTGTATTATTCTGGTGTACACTGAAGTAGTGCCTGGGCATACAAGCTTCACCAGAAGTGGGTCTCTGGAGACCTTCTGAGTGTAGGAGACCTTCTGAGCTTAGCAGAAAAGGTAGGAAAAAATGGTATTACCATTTTACAGGTGAAGTTTCAAAAGTTAGACAGCTTGAGAGTTAGGTGGGAAGAAAGTTTTCCTAGACCTCAGTTTTAGCATGTAAATCTAAATTATCCATTTTCCTTTTCCTCCTGTAAGATAACCAGAGCTCTATTCTCCAACTAATCAGAGAATTTTCAACAACTATCTCTTCGTGAAAACCTGAAAATGTAGTATCTGCAGTTAGCTGGCTTGATTTTTCAAACTGCATAACATTCAGCAGTTCTCTGGCATTTCTGGGATTACTAGCTCCTCAGCACTACATCAAGCCTCTTACTTAAGTTGCTGAAGTGCAAGGTTAGGGTCCTAGTTTTAGACACAAATTTTCGCTTTGAAAACTGTGGTCAGCAAGTGTATAGACTTTTAAAAAAATATGTCCTGACAAGGGAGTTCTCCTCCTGAGTTTTAACCCTGGCAAGTTTTAAATTTCTCTTTCCTCCTTCCCAGGGAAAGGATTCATTAAAGATACAAAGCATTATAGAACTGTCAGATCTGATGCATGATATGTATAATTAATGGCATAGAACAAAGCGATAAACTCTACCCTGAAAATCCTAAATGCTTTTTTTTCTTTGAAGTTGCCTCCTGCTTTCACCCTTCCAATTCCTGTAGGACTGTGTAACACAGTGTAGATGAAATCAGTTACTTCAGGGCAAGAAAACAGTGCCAGTGTTTCAGTTTTCATCAGAACAGAAACATTTTGGACCCTGCGGAAGAATCACAGCTAATTCATAGTTTTCCTTTGGCCTGCTTGTTCGCTTTCCTGTTTTCAAAAACTACTTGCTCGAGATGTGTCGAGCTGCTTGTTGCTCTGCCATGCTGTATCAGAAAGGTCACGTTGCATTGCGTTCCTGCAACACATGACAAAGGCAATCAAAAGTGAGGGGCTCGTATCTGCGGCACATTTGACAGGTGCAACAGCAAATGTGGACATTTTCTTGAAGGATTGCTGAGAAAGCAAATCATGTTTCTGATGCCTACCTGAAAGCCCTATTATGAGCCTTTCATCTTTAATTAGCAGGTATCCATATACAGAATCAGGATACAGACTTTGCATAGTAGGTGATTATATGAATTTTGGGGTTTTTTTAAATCAAATCTTAATTGCTTTGGAAATCCCTGTTCACCAAGTTGCTTTGATAGGCAAAGGGGAGGTTTTTTGATTCTTCTGGAGAGCTAGAAAAAGATCCCACTTAAGGGTCAGATGGCACATAATCAGCTCCTGTAATTGTAGGTGCAGGTACCACCAGACCTGTATTCTTGTTTGGCTTCCTGCTGTTCTCAGCAACTTTCAATAAAATATAGTAAATAAAGGGGAAGTCACTTACACATAGAAAAATTATTGTAAAGAAACCTGACGAATAATATCCATCAGAATAATCACTCTAAAATTACCACTCAAGGAGTCAAGGTACCAAGCTCCATATGAGGAATCTTAAATTTGAAATGGTCTCAATCTGCTGAATAGGTTCATCCATACCACCCAAATGTACCTTGCAGACAGCCCAGGTGCAATCACGAAGATTCAAATGGAGAAGAAAGACACCATCTAAGGCCTTATAAAAGAAGAAACATCCAATCTTTAGGGGAAAAATCCAGGAGAAAATACTTCATGTAGCCTACTAAATCCTATTAAGCCTTTAATAACTATACTGTGGGCCCTTACAGAATCACAGAATGGTTTAGGCTGGAAGAGACCTCTGGAGGTCATCTTGTCCAAGCCCCTGCTCAAGCAGGACCACCTAGAGCTGGCTGCCCAGGACCATGTCCAGGCAGCTTTTGAGTATCTCCAGGGATGGAGACTCTACAATGGTTACGCTACAGGGAAACTTTTTGAACCAGGTATCAATCATATACCAAAGAAATGCTCAGTTTTTCCTGCCTGACATGGGAGCTGCCAAAAAAGTCTAGTTAGTAGTGAACAAGGGCATGGCCTGAGTATAGCTCTGTGGCACAGAAACACAGCTGGGCTTTTGGGTATTCAGGTTCTGTTTGAAATTACTTTTAAAACTTGTCAGATGACAATTGTTTAGAGGAATAAAATAAAGAAATCACAGTGATGCTCTTGATTTCCTTCAGGCAATAGAACATTTGGCTTGCATCTTTGAGGGAAAATTGGAAACTTTTAAGAACTTAATTTTCAAATTAATAGTTTGAATTTTTCTTTTGGCATAGATACTAATATATGCACTATATATATGCCAAGTGAAGTATTCTGCATGTCAGAATATCATCGCTAATGTTAGGCAAGAGGACTCCTTTTCAGAGAAGGGCTCTAGGGAATTAGTCATTTGAAAACTCCCTGTATTTCAGCGGGATTTGGTACAATATGGAAGGCCAACAATGACAGAGGCAATGCTACAAAATGGGATTATTTGTCTGTCTGCACCACAGGACCCAAACTCTTGCAAGAAGAAGCACCGTCCACTCTATGAAATATGAGTGACAAAAATTCTTGACCTTGGAAAAGATCTGAAGTGAGTTACATAAAGGAGATGCCATTGGCATCGCTTCCTTTCTTACATGGACCTCATGGCATGGAAAACGCTGACCTATGGTTAGGGAAAACTGCACAACAATTTTATACAGTGTTTGACGCTGTTTAGTTATTCTGAATTTTTCTGAACAAATTTGCTGAATTTGTTGTTTAGTGTTTCTGTTGGGTAGTCGATGGACGAAGTAGGGTGTATAAGTCAAAGGGAATGTTTTCTGATGCTTGATGCAGGGCCAGTAAGGAAGTCAGTGAAAGTCCACTCTACTCTTAAAATCTCAGTTCATGCACTATCCTTTTGAAATCCAAGCAGGCTTTGCTAACGCACTGTGTTTAATCTTAATATCTACTCTGTCATTAACACACTGATTTGTTCTTTCTTCTGTACTGAAAATGACACTGTTCTTATGGAAACTGCCATCGCTTCTGGAGAAGACTATATCTAGTCTTCTAAACCTTTCCAAGTGGACATTAATGTCATTATATTATTTAAGATAGATAAATAGAGAAATGCCACAGTTTGGCATGGGAAATGAGCTGAAGCTTACAGTGATTTAGTTTCCAAAAGTTTGATCAGGGAATTTAACTTTGTTATGATACATTTTTCAAAAACAAATTTAGGAGAGAGGTATAGCACACAGAGAAGACTAATAACTATTTTGGTCAGGAATGCTTGAAAAAAACATCTGCTTTCACAGACTTTTATTAGAGCTGGTATACTGAGAGCCTGGATTTGTGTGGCTGAGGAGACATGTTTTACCTATGTTTTCTGAGGCAAGTAGTGCAATATAGTCCTATTTCTGCCAGAATGTGCGTTATTAATTTATGGAAACTAAAGGCAGAGCAAGGTCTGGAAAAGCATTTTTTTAATAGCTGTAACTCAGGCATCTAAAAGTAATACATCCAGGTTCTTTCTATAGCCTATTGTTTGTGTGGTTTCTTTCTCGAATGAGCTAGTATTTTTTTTCTGTGTTTGGTAAGGCTACTGTTTCACTATAACTCTGTACATGAAAAAGTACTTAGAAACATCTGCTCTGAATTTGTTTTTTATTTCATTAACAATTTTTTTTTTTGTGGTGAACATAGCAACTTGAGTTGACCTCGTTTATTCTATTCAAAAATTGACGTACTTTAATTACATTACTGCCTTCCTCCTCAGATCATTTTAAGATGATGTACTTTCAATTTGTATAGTCTCTCCTCATATTGTGCATATTTTTAATCTGAGGTTCCCGCTTATTAACATCTGTAGCACTTTCAGGATGCTATTAGAGAACCGGGTTACGAGGACAGAATTCAGCAGACAGATTTCAATTTCCTTACCCTTAGAAACAGGGCTCTAGGTACCAGGGAGACATATTCCTCCTCATTCTTTCAGACTCTTAGTCTTTAATACTTAGTACTTCATCTTTATTCCAGGCATCAATGTAGCAGATGAGCAAAGTAATTATAAACTCTTTTCATACAGGCCTTATATACCCTCCCTGATGTCTGCAGTTCATATCATACATCAGCTTGTGGCCATAATCCTACAATGTACAAAACAAGAGTCTTCCACTGAAAGAAACCAGAATTCTTGGCTTGGTTCAGAGCAGGCTCGACCACACCTCTTAGGGTCATAAGCACCCCTGTCCAACAGGACTTTATTTTGCAGTTTCTGCATTTCTGGCGGGGGTGCTCTGTACCAGAGGGAGGGTTCAGAATGAGGGGCTGGGGCGTCCCCACTTTGCGGTGACACTGTGCTGCTTGTGCACAGGCCGAGCGCAAAGGGTTACAGCTGTCAAGCACAGTAACCCGTCCACTCACCTGGCAGCTGAGCCCAGCCAGTGTCTGCTCCACTTGTCTTGGTGAATGCATTGAACTATTCATAGCAAGTTCATCAGTTACTACAGAGGAGCTTAAGAGCCCTTCTTCCACCTAGTTCCTTCATCATCCTCATCCCAGAATGCCTGGACATTTAGACAAATAGTTTCACATCTTGTAGGAGATGAGATTGAAGATTTATAGCGTGAGCGATCAAATGATGAAAGAGGTGATAGTGGTTCCTCCTCCTGCTATTTTGTGAAATCTAATCTTACCTTTCAGTCTTTGAGAGCAGGCTGGTTTGTTCCAGATGAACTAAAATATTTTGTGTGCAAATGACCTTTTTTGCTTAGCAAGGAAAATGCATCAAATATATTTGTTTCAGATTTTATTTTTGGCTGTTTTTGAAGTAACCTTGTGGTATCGAGGACAAAATATTAAGCAATGCAGTAAAGAAGGTTACGCTGTAGTTACAATTCATGCCTGATATACATGAGTTGGTATCAAATACTGGTACAGCAAATGAAGTGTTAGTGACCGGGCACCACTGTAGTGACTGTCTGCACCATTAATTCCATGTGCTGTGGAGTTTATGGATGGGTTTCCTAATGTACGAGGATCTGGCTTCATTCCTTGTCCCATATTTTCTAGATGCATGGTGAAATTAGAGATCTAACAAAAGAGCATGATGATGTATTTTTGAATATCGGAAAATCCAGCCACAGTAGCAAGACCTTCTGGGACTATTTATTTATGTATCGTTAAGGTTTGTATACTCTATGTGTTTTGTGCCGATTGCTTGTAGGAAAGGAAAATATTTTTATACATCATGCACTAGCGTGCAGTTCGTACAAGCAGATATGCTGGAAATTAAACCATGAAAGAAAGTATTGCCTTACACTATTCTCAGTGGTGTGCTGGGAATATACGGTGTCCTAAATTATGCCTGGGCATCTCCAGTAGGTACGTTATTAGATGTTTCATACAGAACTCCACTGGCTGTGCAAAAACCCAGGACGTATCATTACAAATTCAGCTTCAGTGAACTTGTTTAAAAAAAGCAGCACAGTTTTATGTTGTGTTATTTTCAATTTATTTTCAGTTTTCAGTACAAATAATAATAAAGAAAACATTGTTTTCTTTAACCTCACTTTTCTTTTGTTAGCTTCCTCCTTCAGACAAACAACCAAGCCAGCATCATAGGAACAGGAGTTAACAACTTAAAAAAAAATACTCCTTTCTTCTAAGCATGCTAGTTAGGTATGTACAATACCTTCAGCAGGTTTCAGTACAAGGAAAATAGATGATAAGTTTGCCTGCAGATTTTTTTTTTTTTCTCAGACTGAATATTTTTTTTCTTTTAAGACAAGTGAGTTTCAAGAAATGTTTTATTTCTATTCTTTTGCCCAGTACTGATTTAAGAAAAGAAAGCCTTGTTACAAAATAAATGCAAATGGCTGGAAAAAAAAAGAAAAAGTATCCCAATATGCTGCCAAAGAACTAAAATGCACTATCAAGTGATAAATGCAGGAGATTTTTTTAATCTCTCCCTCTGCCTCCCTCACCACAATTAACTACTTATGAAGTATGCCAGATTGACAGCCCTGGAGACAAAATGTAACAGTGCATGGGCCAAAACAGTATTAAACACCTGCCTGTTAAGATGCTTCAACTAGGAACAGAAGTGATCACTTCGGAAGTGTGTCATCTCAAACCATTAATCAGGTTTGAGCCCATGGCTTCCCTTCTGAGTTGGCCAACAAAGGCACCTTTCTGTCAGTTACTACATCTGCTGGCATCAAAGAGGATTTTGTGATGTGAATAAATTTTTACTTACAACTGAGTGGAGGTAAACTCTTCCCCCCCCCAACCCCCCAGTTTAATTTCTGTTCCTGGTTCTACTTTTCAATTTTACCACAGAATTAGAACATAATAATTACAAAAATACCTGTGGCTGTCTATAGGTCTCTAGCTCCCTCTCAGAACACCACCACAGGACATGAGATGCATAACATGAAATATTTTTAGCTCTAGTATTTCTGTATCCTACCAGAATATAAAGAAAAGATTATTTCTGGCCAAGGTTATTTAAACATACTTTATATTTGAGTGTGCCCCTGTGCATATGATCTCTTTTCCCCAATATGATGGAAAACAGAACCATATTCTGTAAAACTGGTAACATTATGAATTCCATTCTTTCCTCGGAGTGCACAGTTGCACTTGTGGTTATTACTGATTAAGTGGTTCGGTAGTATACAGAAGCCCTTACAAATATCTCCTCTCTGCTGGCAGAGTTGGACAAATTGGGTATGAGTGGAGTTTGTAGGAGCCTTTCCTACACAGCAGTGCGCTTTCAGCCCGCTCCTGCAGCTGAGCGCCCCTGCCCTGGGTAAATGATTCTTCCCGCCAGTGCTGACAGCTCTGCCAGACCCTGTCAGTGTGTCACATATACAGACCACCAAATTAACAGTACATGCGATGTGCTGGAAGTTTTCCAATCATCCTTCTCTTTGCTTTGTTTTGCTACCACTGACAGTCTCTCTCCTATCGGATACGGGCTGTTAGGCAATGAAAGTATGCTGTTTCAACGGGTCTGTGATAAGAGTTACAATGCGCGGTCCTGATTTTTAGAAACAGCCGTCCTTAATTCCAAACAAGGTCTATGGGTGATACAGAAAATCAGACCCTGCGCAAGCTCAGGAGAGAAAGCAAAGTGACGTCTATTTATACCTTTCACTTCTTGAGTATTTGCATGAATTCTATGACTCGGGTCAATACAAACTTTCCTACCATCTTTTTTTTTCTACTTAGAAACAGTGGCCTTTTTCCTTAGAAAATAACTGTCTTTGTTCCACATACGTGTTTGCACAGCCATCACTGCTGCACTGGAGTAGATACGAAATTGTTCATAGTTCAGTGAAAAGCTATTTTAAAATCAGTCCTGGTTTCACAGATGCTATAAACATCCGTTTTGATCAGTTAAAAAACATGGTTGCTTTTACTAAAAGCAGTCTCTGGGATGATTTTGTTTTGATTGTTCAACACTGTTGGTGCTGAAAAGGGGTATGCCAGCATTCGAAAGATGGTCTAAGGCACTCAGATTTTTTTAATAGCAAGCAAAGTTCTCATTAACAGGCAATTTTAAAAAGCAATAACATTCATTTTTTGGACTATTAAGCATATAGAGTGTTTATATTTCCAGCAAAGTATGAACTAACGGAAAATAAAATTCTGCCATTCATTAGTGCCACAGCATTGCAACATAATATATGTGAGGCTGATTACAATTCAGCCTTTCAGCAGGATTATACATGATCAAAGCTTCTGGAGTGAGAACTATGTAACTTAAATGATTGAAAACAATTTTAATGTTTTGGTTTGTCTTCTCTCTTTTTCTTTCAAATCAAAGCTTGTTTCTTGTTAATGATGTGTTAAACTAAAAAAAAAAAACAACTGTCGGACTATGTACCTTCCTAATTACAGGCAGACATGTTCCATGTTACATCCATTCAACACACAGACAACTCATTTTTTTTCTTTTGCCTTAGGTGCGTGTTGCTGGTAGGGTTAACTCTATCAGCCAAAAATATCTGCCCTTTTTGATGTCTAAGGAACAGATCAGCACCAGGTCACAGAAAGGCAAAACGCTGTTCTTTGTTCTTCGAAGGAAAGTCCCAGCTGGTAGGACAGGACTTCCCACTCCCCGACAGGCAGCTGCACTTACTGAGAAGGAGGGCTGAACTCGTCCGCGGGGACTTGACTCTCCACACTCACCTTCCGCTAACCGTGACTTCTCTGAGACAGTGATAATTCACTCTAGAAGGCCTGGTACGTGATTATCCATCACTATCAGCACATCTCAAACTGTCAAACACCTCCCATAGGACTCTTTCAGATGTTAGCTTAATGATTTTAAGTCACTAAAATGTCTTCTGAATTTTTATGCCCATGGGCACAACACCAGTGTCAAAATTCTGAAAAAACTATGAATGAGATAATACTGAACCTCTTATTTAATCAATTGTTAATCAGTATCCAAAAACAACCCAGGAAATCAAAAGTAGCCTTTTGGCTTCATGAGGGTCAGGATACATTCCTTTCAGTGATTACTTTCACAATCACATTGATTATTTTTTTCAACAAACTCAACTCACATTTTACTTGCTGCTGCTTTAACTCCTACCAACGCCCCCAAAGCAGAAATTTCAACTCCTCTGTGCAATCCCTGTCTCGTAGTTTATTATCGCAGACCCAGATGTGCAGAGGTTCTTTCAGACTTTGCAGATGCAGTGCTAAGCTCTCGCTGCCTAGCAGCCTGCCCTTCACGGAGACCAGTGACAGGAGAAGGGTCAGGGCTCCATCGTACACTGTACTTACGGCTTGGCCATGGAGAATTAATGCGGTGTCAGTTTACTGCCTTTCCTCAATGTCACTAATCTTGCACATATGCTTTCGCACAGTCGGCAGATGTGGCTGAGGAAAGACACAGAATCAAACTCAGTAGGAAATCTGCTTGCAAGTGGTATTAATAGAAAAACCACATACAGGAATAATTTAAGTACCTTTCCTTCCTTGAAGAGACAATACTGCTGTCAAGAGAAATTTCAAAAGCAAAATAAATGGTATTGTTAGAGACATAAAAAAATAGTGTCCTCTTCCTTCTACCCCCTCCTTCTTCCCCCCCCCCTCCAATTTCATCCACCATTTTGATGGAAGAAAATACAAAGTATTTTGGCCATAATATTGATTAATTGGGTTGTCTGCCTTTTTAGAAATAGAGCGCTATTTTTTTTTTTTAGTTTTCCTCGTAAATAAAAGTTAGTTTTTGTTGGTGGGCCAAATGTCTTCCTAAAAAGAAATTCATGCTCTACATAGTTACCCAAAATTAAAGAAGGAATATTCTGTTTTAGAACTGTTATCAAATGTCTTATCTCAAAAATCTACCACCATCAGACTGCTTTAGCTGCCTATTAACAATAAATTATGCTTAAACTTATGGATTAAATAGACAAGTTATCTAAATTAACACTTCAAAAGAGCTGGCTGATGTCAAAAGACACACAATTGGCACAGCACTTAACCATGTATTTTCCTGGACCATGTATTTTTGTATTTTTCTAGACCTCTTGCTTTGGAAATCATTATGGAAAGTGTCAAACGAGCACTTTTGACTTTGATATGTTGCAAAATACCTCCACAGCACGTTCAAACTCTTCATAAGCTTCCAGCCTATCGATATGCATCAGTTAGAAACAGTAGATTTTGTCATATTCTCCTGGTTTTTTAGTGAGACTGCCCTCGAGGCAACTTGCAACATCTGCTGTGAACACATGAAATCCTTCTCTCACTGAAAAGTCAGCTTGCCACTTGGTTTAATGGAGCCAAGATAGCAGACTTGTTTAGCGGAGTCAGACACAGCTTGGACTGTCAACAGTGTCAAAACCAACAAGTCAGGTGTAAGAGAAATGAGAGAATCAGACACAGAAATTAATGCCACAATTAAAAAAAAAAAAAAGTATAATAAAACCCCTGGCCCTCAGTATTGTCACAGCCACATAGAATTTATAGCTAATCAAGCCTAAACCCCAAAGTAACATTAATTGTCCTGCCAGCCCTTGCAACATACACTTACTTTTAAAAAATGCATTTAGAATTGTCCTTATTTCTTTTCCTGAAGACCCCCAAGATCCTGATTATGCTGCTCAGTGAATGTCTCTATAAACCAAACAATTTTTCTAGCCTACAACAGGCTACTGAGCCGCCTTTTTTTCAGTTTCTCGTACAATAGCAATGAATCTTTAGATCAGAGTGCTGGTATCACGTCTTTTCTTTTTAACGTTCCTTAAGCAATCTGTTACGTTAGTAAACCACTAAATGTCGTTTGGTTCATTCCTACTGAAAACTAGTAACAGTTCAAGGCTAATGATTGTTTGCTAGTTTAGAAACTAATAATGTGGAAGAACATCCCAGTTCTCTCTGTGCTTTTATCTACCAGCGTGGTGTTCTTTTCCTCTGTTCTGGGGCCACAGGTTGAAGAGCTGCCTGAGAAGTCCAGTAAGACGAATGCAGTTATGTTGTACTAATGACTTTCCTCTGAAGCACAAAGCAGGGAAATACAGTTTAGGACAGGCCTACGATTGAATGACCATGGAAATTCAGTCCTACTACTGCTAATAGCAAATCACACTCTGGAATGAGTCAATGACCTTCATTTCATTAGAAGCCTCTTCTGGTTTTAGGCAAATTTCAAAATACAAATCCTCGGGATCCATAAACTAACCTTTTTTTTTTTTTTTTACTAATTACTACTTTCCTTTTAACTAGTTACTATTAGCTACCGTATGAAAAGGATGGAAAGAAACTGAACTAGGAGGGAAAGGATTTTTTAAAGGGAGATCAGCTCTTAGCAGCTCTATCATGAACGCAGGATGCCCAAGAAACATCTCCATTTTAATTAAGCCCGTTTTCTCCTCCAAACAAAACACTGTCTCCCCATCACGTAACAGAGGCTACTGTCAGTCTGCCTTCTGTGTTCCAGTCTTTTCCTTTTGATTACTTGTTGCTCTGGTCACACTGGTCAACAGCGTTCTTAGCCGTAAAACCAAGGAGAGGGAAAATCACTTGCTACTTTCTTAGGTCCGAGACATTCACCAGCAAGGAAATGTAAAGAGGATCAAGTAATGTTTTCCTGTGTGTTTCGTTCTAGTATCTCCTAGAGCTGCTCGTCAGCATTTCCCTTCACAAGCCACTCTTCACTCTTCAGCACACCATGATTTTTACATGGCTGCGTACTTCCCACAGTTTATCAGCGGGCTGACAGATTGAATGGTTATAGGTCTTTACGGCAAGAAAGGGTATTACAAAAGTCACACTTCAAGCACTGTACCAAGGGGGGAAAAGCAGCACTGGAAGCCTGTTCCCTTACAGATGTTCCAGCTGCAACACGGTCACAATTATTTTAGGAGGGAAAACATCACACACTAAATACAAGTAATTATTTGGATCATTTTCTGCTTTGGAGAGATTGTGACAATCTTACATAAACACTGGCACTGAGTGTTAGGGCAGTCTGATTTTTGACCCAGATCTGGTTATTTTGCAGCGCACGCAACTGTGCTTCCAGTAAGATTCCCTGTGTAAAGTTTCTAAAATGTGGTCAATAAAGCCATCTCTTGTGGAAGCTGGATTTTTAATTTATATGCCCTGTTAACCACTGTTTTGCACAAGAAGCTGTTCATGACTAAAGATACAGCTGTATGCCTTTCTAAAAGGAGTTCTCTCCTGATATTACACATTTCTGGGCCAGATATTAGATGTCTAAAATAACCTTTATTCTTCCTACATTTACTCATATCAGACTGATTTCAATCTTTTCCCTTTCTATTGACCTCTCTTGTTTCCCTCTGCTTCCTACTTTCTCTAGATCTCTATTATAAATAGAAATGCAATAAATGTTTTATGAAAAGTTTAGTTAATGGAACTGGCTAATATGTGAAAATAAATGTTATACATGTTATATACAGTAAAGTAATCAAAATATGTCACATGAAAGAGATGTTACCAGCCCCTAGTCCAACGTAAGCGTCTTCTCTGAAGAGATGAGTGAGAAGCACTTCAAGGAAGTAAGGGGGGATTTCCATGGTAAGAATATACATGATTTTTTCCAGACCTTTCAATAAGTGTTTAAGAAAAACATTTTTTTTCCCCATTGATAACTGAATTTGAAGGCCTCATTTTTTTTTAGCTAAATTGTTGAGTCAGGAAGTGATTAAATTGCTATTTCCAGGACTATTCTTCTGCTCCGTGCACTCTCTTTAGTCACAGAGAGAAGCAATTCTGGTTAAAAAAGAGGGGAGTGAGCAGAAACTTATGATGCAAATTAGCATATGGAAGGAACACTATGTACTGTTTCATCAACCGCTTTATCACTTATGGGGTCCATATGGGTTACTTTAATAGGGTTTAATATTTGTCCTCTTGTTATTCTTATGAGAACAGATACAACAGACCAGACACTGGTGTCTCCTTAAGGAAATTGGGGCACCATCTGGATTCACACTAGCTAAGATTCTGCTCAGCTGGCTCACTTTTTATCTAAGCCCTAGAAAAGTTAAAAAAATATAAATAGTTTAACTTTTAAATTCTTTTGCACGGTTTATACTTGTGGAACAATCATGCAGTATTTTCTATGCCAGTGTCCTGCCCTGTTAGTCTACCACAAGGCTTCACGGTACTTGGTGATTTTGGGATTAGAGTCCGCCAGTCATGTGATTTGCAAACATGAGGTTAAATCTACAGAACAGTAGCGTGGATAACTCTTACATATAAATGTACATACATTTAAAAAATATATGTGTTTTGCTAATGTAGAAGGCAATGCCGGATCTTGCATTGCAAACTGTAGTTTTCAGCAGTTCGGTATGACTGAAGCATTTGCTTCGATGACTTTAAAATATCAAGTATCTAGAGATGGATGAGACATACAGATCATTTGGTCTATCTTTTAGTAAAGCACAGGCTTCTATGTTTATCCTGATACCTCTGGGTTAGAAGTATCTAACACCCTAATTGAGGTTGGACAGCCTAATTTGTGGGTTTTTTTAATAGTTACTATACTCATAATGCACATCTTCGCATCGCTTTGAAGACAAAGATATGAATACTCCACAGTGTATTGGAGCTTGTTTGAATGGTCAATTGCCCTTGTTGTTAAAAATTTGCACTTGCTATCTACATTTACTTTATTTAAACTTTCACTTTAAGTCTTATCTATTAATGAAAATACAATTTTATGTAGAAAATTAGAAATTGGAGAAGCAAAAAGAAACAATGAAGAAATGGATTGGAAAAGAACTGAGGCGAGGCTTAGAATTTCTGACTCAGGAATGGCAAAAACCAAATCAGCACTTTTCAAGTGAATCACATAAGTTCAAACATTTCTAAATTTTTTGACCAGGTGAATTAAAAAGGCACAAAATTGTATCTTTAACGTGGATTATTTTATATTGTATTTATCCTCACTGATTTCTATTCTAACTTGAATACCATTTCAGGATGAAATACACATTTTTTGCTGTAGGCTAAAAAATTTGTTTCAAATTGATCATTTCAGAGGGGGCAGATAAAGAAAAAATGTCTTAACAGAAAATAGAACCAAATGTCCTCATTTAGTCAGATACAAAGAAGTGGTTGAAACGCAAACATAGAAAAATAGCTAAATTATTTGTTAGCTCTGTTTTGTATTCCTTCTTGTATTCTTTTGCTGGATAATTTTTTTTTATTTTTTTTTTCTTGCTACAGGCTCAATCCTGCTACTTTTAAAATGGTATATTACCCCCAAGATCAAATGAGATCCTGAGGGAGTATTTAAAAAAAAGGAAAATGGGGATATTTATACTTCTTTCCATTTGGCAGCTAACTCAAATGCCTAAATTAGAAGAATAGTTTTTCTCAGTTTACCACAGGACTAATAGAGAGAGGACATTCCAGTAGACAATTCAAAATGCTAAACTAAGTTCTGCTAGAATAGCCTTTTGGAGGTCCTACATTTTTTCCCCTAGACTGCATAAAGAATGTAGAGGGGTCAAGATAATTATTTAAATTTAGGTGATATTAATAGCCCTGAAAAGTATTTGTAGGTTCCTGAACAAATAATACCAGGTGATACCAAACAGCACACCATTATGACATATGGACAGTTAATCTAGAACTGCTAAGAATTTATTATGCTGGGTCTTGACAAATAAACGAGTCCGAAGTGGATACATTTCAACCCAACCATTTCTAGGAATTCAGTACTATTAAAAAAAAGTACACTGAAAAATTTATATAGTGAACGTTTTCCAATTGATTACCACAGTCTTCATTCTTTTTTTTTTTTTCCACTTCATTTTTGTACTAGTCTTTCTTAATAAATAAGCTACCCGGTGCATTTGAGAGTGGAGGCATAAAAAAAAATAAAAATCTCATTTCCACAGAGCTGAGACAGTCTAGATTTAGTTAGATTTTCTGTTTGTTTTTCCTTTTTTGCCTCCAAAGTCACCACTCAGTTTAGACTATTATTGAGCTTTTTGATGAAATACGAAATCTTGTCCTCCAGGTTCTTTTCAGCTGTTTTTTGCTTACTATGGGCCATGGTTTACTGTAGCCCTGGAAGCTGTCCAGTGACCACCCAGAGTGCAGATTTACCTTCTTCTTTCTTTTAATAAAAATGTGCAGCAAAAGGGGCCAACGTTTCAGGAGTGGGTGACAGAATGGTAGCTCGCGGCTCTGTACAAGCTGTTAAACTGAAGGCTTCATTTGCACCCTTACATCAGGAAACCAATTAGGCCCCCAGGCCTTCAACTTTGTATATATTTAAAGTATTTACTTTCTTTTCCTTTTTCTGATCTTCTCATTTTTCCTCCTGACAGGCTGCAGCAATCTTCTGAACTTCTGCTTCATGGCAAATATGCCGCAAAACCAGCGCGGTGACTCAGAAAATAAAATGAACATGTCATTTATTAAGCTGTGCAGGGATGGACTTACAGAAAACCAGATTTACTCCCTGTTGAATCAGTTTTCTAAATACTAGGAATGTAGTTATAATTTTAAATTTTAATAAAAATAATAAAATACAAAAAAATAAAAATAAAAAAAATAAAATAAACTGTTTAGCTTTCCCTACAGCACAGTAATTAACTTTTTGTTGTTTCTTTATATACTCTTGACTGACATGATCAAAGATCTAAAGCTCCTAGGTGAAACTGCATGCAAATAATCGTTTTCAGGTGAATGTTAAACAGTTCGCAGCTTTGATTACATCTGTGTATACTGAAGTTCTTGGAAACCATACAAAACAGCAAACAGGCCTAAGCGGAGACTTTCTGGAGAGAGGACAGCTGTAAGAGGTTTTTAACCTCTCCCTTCATGTCCTATTCTCTTGTCATGGTGCTGAAAAATTCCACCATCTTTTGCAAGCTCTGTCACTTCTCTTGTACTTCCAGCCAGTTACATGGGCTAATGGAGCAGGAATAAAACTGGTGCGTGACACAACCGGCAGGTGAATGGGTGCGTCTCCCTGCTAGAATCGCCCTGTATCATCCTGGGGGGCAAGAATTACGTCCCCCAGTATCGTATAACATCTTCATCCTTTTCCTGCAAGGCTGTGCCCATTTTGAAGGAATAATCTGATCTAACACATTTTTCGTCATCGAAAGCACTTTCCTGTGGCAGCAGCAAATCCATTTTGAGAACATCTTTCGCAATAGAATAGAATAGAGGGAGAAGCTATATCAGCAGCTGAATTACTATTCCTGCTTTGGATAGATATGTGAAAATTTTGGAAAAACTTGTTTTTTCCAGAAACTGGGAAACACTTCATGAAACGCATGTCACATTAAAGCAGACATAGCTGACTCTCATTTGCCAAGCTGCTGGACATTCACACCAGCAAATGAATCATCTCAGTAAATATTTACTTCAGATTTGTGGAGCTGTGTTATTTTCAGTTTAGCTAGGCTTTTCTCTTTGGAATTTCCAAACATTTTAAAAACAGCACAAGAATGAGGTCTGTTTCTCACTTCACAAACTGTGTCAACTTACTTTAAGGCTCCTTGTCTCTCACCCTTCAGGCAAGACCTAGCTTTGCATAATTTACCCATTTTTACAATTCAGAAACTTTCTGCATGAAATTGCATCGTGATGATCAGCTCTTTTGTTGTAAAGATAGCTTGGTACTATTTGACACGAACATCAACAAAATTCCATTGCAATGAATGATCATCATTAACTCACTTTGGAAAATGCATTCCATAAAAACAGTCATCACTGTGAAAAAAAAAACCAAACACAATGGGCGTTAAGAGTGAGAATACAGACAGAGGAAGGATGAAGAAATAGAGAAATAAAAAAGTTCCACTGTGCCCTATTACTTATTAGAAATATTTCTGTTCATATTAGGTATATTTAAAGGACTCCAAGCTCAAACACAGAAAAACACTGACGTTAACATTAGCTATAAAGCTAATATAGCAGAATGTGTTGATTTAAAGAATAGCTGACAATATACTTCTGATTTTCCTTTATCATATCTTTACGTGATATCACTTTACCCGATTTCAAATATAATGCTTATTAAAAATGCAAGGTATGTCATATATGAACCATATACATATGTCCATGTTCTATGTGAAAATTTTAACTTTGTTTTGTGGTCTCATATAATACAGCAATATGTATATTGTCCCTGTCCTCCCACTAGATGGATCTGTTCTGTTCTTTCGCCCATATGTATTCACATCTGCCATAGTGGGAGGTAACCGGTTTAGAAATGGAGAACAGATCTTTGGACTAAATTCTGATCTCATTTACATCACTCTAATGGAGTTACCAGCCCTCCACGCTGAAAATCCATCATAATTGCTGTTATAATGCTACCCCCCCCCCAAAAAAGGAGTAATTTTAGTTGGATAATTCACATTATAATATAGTTTTTATATATATGCACAGAGGCAAATCTCCTGTAGCATTATGAGATGCATGGAAATATTTGAAATATTTTGATTTTTAAAATATTGCCTTCTGTGTCTCCTGTTGAATGTAAGCAATCCCATCTTTTAAGTTTCTTTTCAAATGATAGCCTTTTCTGCCTTAATCACTTTTTGTTGCATAATTTTCCAACACTGATCAATACTGAGAACATGAAGTGCATTATAAATACTATCAATGTTAGTCTCATTCCTTACACATCTTATTCCCTTGTTCCCCTTTTTGCTTTCATTGAGCGGAGACCTTCACTGAACTACCCATGACAATTTTGTCCAATTTCAGAGTTGCTACAGTTAACTGAGAATCCTTTTAAATCTTAAATCTTTAAATCCCTGAAAATTGTAGGAACTTGACTGTACAGACTGGACAGGCTGGTCATAACTATTGGCTTCTTTGGTCCCCATTGGATAGTTGCTCTTTATTTCAGCCTTAATTGTAACTGGAATATTTGCAAAAAATTAGTAAAATTGGAGAAGAGTAGTCATATAAAAGGAAAAATTACTTCACCAGAAAATGCACAAAAGCATGAACAAATCATTATGTCTGCAGATCCTTTATTATTAAAAATGAGAGTAAGAAGGTGCACTCGATGCGTAAGTCACCTTGTACAGAACCTGGATATATTGACAGCAGCAGAACAGTGGAAGCCAGAAATAGGGAGCATATCAAAAAAGATTAATTCTCAGTGGAAAGGTGATTTTCTTCTAAGAACAACCTTTATACTTGCTGTGAAGTTAAAGAAGAGCACACAGCAGAAAATGACACCCGATAGCAACCGCAACTTTGCTGCTCATAAAACTGTTAACTAAGCACACACTGTATTTGCAACTCAGAAATGTGCAACTTTCCATAAAAATTTCAATCTGTGGGAAACTATGTATATTGAAATTCATAGAAATGCTTACTCACTGCAAAAATGTTCCATGTCCAAATTAGATGCCTTTCACGAGGCAGTGAAATATTACAAATTCAGTATTTTTACATGCCCACTTTCAAGTTGACTTTATACTACGCTTGCAAGAATACCAACATTGGCAGATCTCTACCATTAAAAAAAAAAAATTAGTATGTGAATACTGAAGCCAATTTTTAAGTTCACATAGTCAGCCACAACTGAGTACTGAAGGACTTCTTTTTGTTGAGTGTTCTTCCTCGCAGAGGCTGTATCTTTAGGTAACGCACACAACAAAAGGAGTGGAGTTTTTTCAACACCTCATGTACAGAGCTGGTGCAGATCTGGGACTATGGAGAATCCCAGAAACTTTGTAACAGGGTCCTGGTACTCTCAAGAAGCATATTGCTTCTGTAAAGGACAAAACAAGTGCAAGGAAAGGGGTGATCTTCCTTCATATCACCCTCATCCAGAGCACCTTTTGAAGCCCTAACACCTGACGTGCTTTGTGAGGCTGCTGGGCCGTTAGGTGAGTCCCAGTTACACAGCCAACGCCCTGGGAACACCCAAACTTGACACTGCAATCCCCTGAGTCCTTCTAGCCGTTCCATCAAGGTTCTCCCACCACACCTTCTCTATCAGTTGCACCTGTGGCTGGCTGTGTTCCCACCAGCATCCTTGAGGACCTGCAGCACCCACTGCTTGGTCCCAATTAACTATGCTAATTAACATCCAGGTGCTGCTGTAGCAAATCGGAGCAGGCTCCCAGCCTATACAACCTGGCGTGTGGCAATGCCCCTTTTCTCAGTCAGGACTGACTCCTGCAGGAGCAGATATAGAGAAGACAATAGGAGGAGAGGAAATGGCCTTGAGTTGTGTCAGGGGAGGTTTAGGTTGGATATTAGGAAAAAATTTATCTACTGAGAGTGGTCAAGTGTTGGAACAGGCTGCCCAGGGAAGGGGTGGAGGCACCATCCCTGGAGGGGGTCAAAAAATGTGTGGATGTGGCACTTCAGGGTGTCGTTTAGTAGGTGTGGTGGTGCTGGGTTGACAGTTGGATTAGATGATCTTAGAGGTCTCTTCCAACCTTCTATGATTCTACTTTATTCTAAGACTGAAGTCTATCTTTCCTCTCTGAAAGAAGACCAGCAGCTCAACCTGGAAGAAGGTATGGTCTTTATTGTGGCTATTTACTTGTGGTAATAGCGCCCTGTGTTGTTGCTGACCGGGCAGCTTTGGGTTAGGGCATTTGTTGCCTCTCCTGGAAGGCTGCACGCCTGCCCTCATGCCAGCATGGGCTGGTTCAGCTGCCTGCGCCTGTCCTACCAGTATGGAATAGGTCACAGCGGCAGCACCTAAATACCTAAGTTTGTCCTGGTTTGACAGACGCTTGGACAAAACCCGTGAGGGTGGTGTCCGCTGAGGGCTAATGGCGGCCCCGGCAGCCACCTTTAGTTCTGTTGCTAGGACAAAGTGACGGGCTGCTCTGCCATTGTTCACGGCGGCCGCCCGCTGCGGGGCCCTGGTTGCTGGGCAGATTGAGGTTACCAGGAGACCGGCTGGGCGGAGGCCCCTGCAGCGCACTGGCCCGGGGTCTGTGGGGAAGATAAAGTTAAAAAAAAACCATGAAACCCAAAAAGCCCCACTTACGCGTGTCTCGGAGCCGATGAGGTGCAGTAGAGGGGCTTGGCCGCTTTGCCTCCCTGTGAGGGGCACCGTTTAGTGTGTGAAGCGGCCTGTGGTGTAAGTGCCTCCTGGATGAGGTCTCGGGGTACGCTGGGGCAGTGCAGCCTGCTTGCAAAGCAGATCTTGAGGGGGGGGTTTCTTACTAATAATTTGTCTTTTTTGAAATTGGGTGCTTTTGATGTTGAAAGTTTTGGGCTTGAGATCTGGATTGAATAATCACATAGAAACATCAACCTGTAGATTTAATTATATTTCATTATAAAGGTCTTCAGGAGAATACTCAATTCTTTTCTCCTAAGAATCCTCACTTCAGGAGAAAGCTTTTATGATTAATATGATCACTGGCTACTCCAGCTGTTGAGGCCAGAACGTTTTATTTTCTGCCTATGACTAACCTAAATTATGAGCTGATGCTTTCCTCTTATCTACATGAAACTTCATTAAAATGACACAACTATACTCCAAAACAGTGTTACCGTGTATTTATCTTGCAGTGCAGTGAGTAATTATAAATGAGGGTCTCCCTACAGTGCTCAGTGTGGATGTTTCTCAGGGGCTGGTAATAGTGATGGAGCCTGGTGTGAGCTGGTGGTAGGGCTGGAGTGGTGTGTTCCCAAGGGACAGCACAGCACTCCAGCCAGGCTGATCACCTGTATTTTTCTAAATCTCACGTGTAAATACATCTACTGTGCTGTAATTGTTAGGGGGGTGGCTCAGATGGTCTTCTGAGCGTGGCACTTGCTGTTATCAAACTGGGAGCTCTTTTTACAGGGGAAGTTTGGAATAAAAAAGCTTGTGCGCTGCTCTGCAGGATAATGTATGTTGGAAGAGGTTTCTGGAGCTCATCTAGTCCAGACTTATGCTGAAAGCAGGACCACCTTTGGAGTTGGACCACGCTGATCAGGTGATGTGTATTGACCCTGGTGGGCAGCGAAGAACCACACAGCAGCTCGCTCACTTCCACCCGCCCCCAGTGGCATGGGGGAAGAAGAAAGGAAGAATAAAAGCAAGAAAACTGGGGGTGGTGTCAAGAATAATAATAAAAAAAAAATATAAGTGGAAGAGTAGAAGAAAACAAAACGAGTGATGCAGAGGCAATCACTACTTCCTGTGGGTAGACCAATGCCTTGCCAGTTTCTGAGCAAAAGGTGGCTAACCCTCTTAAAGCCCCCCTATTTTTTCTCATGTTGCTGAGCATGATGTTATAAGGTGTGAAATATGAATTTAGTTAGGGTCACCTGCCTGGTTGTCCCCTCCCAGCCTCTTGCATTCCCTTCAATCTATTCACTGATGAGGCAGAGTGAGAAACAGAAGGCCTCGATGCTGTGCAAATGCTGTTCAGCAAAAGCTACAACTGTTCTGGTAAAAATCTAAACCACAGCACCATATGAGCTGCTATGAAGAAAGCTAACTCTATCCTAGCTGGGCCCAAGGATGTTAAGACTTTGTCCATTCGAGTTTTGAAAATTTTCAGAGGTGGCACTTCCTCTGTGTGCAGGTGGTGCCAGTGCCTGTCCACTCCTGCTTTGAAATTCCCCTTTTCTTGTAGGTAACTGGAATTTCCTTTGCTGCAACCTGTGACTGTTGCTTCTTGTCCTTTCACTGTCTGTCCTGGGAAAGAGTAGGAGTCACATCTTCTCTATAACCATGCTTTAGGCTGTTGAGGACAGCAGTAAGGTCCACCTCTTAGAAGCCTTCTGATCCTCCTGGGTGATTAAAACCTGTTTCTTCAATACCTTTCTAAGCTTTATGAGCTTCAGCCTCTGCTTTAGTGGGGAGTTAGAAGTCCGCTCCATTTTAGCCTTCTTTGAGGGCCATTTTAGTGGCCTTCTGCTGGACTTGTTCTGCTAGTCAGTATGTCTTGTGTGTGGAGGCTCAAAACCTAGGCAGAGTATTCCAGGTATGGCCTCACAGCTGCCAAGTAGTGGGTAGAGTCGTTCCGCTTTCTCTGACCTCGCTGCGCTATTGCTGATCCGTACACTGTTGACTCACGTTAAAATCCCTGTCCAGATGGACTGCCTGCCCCGGTCTTTTTTTGCAAAGCTGCTACGTGGTCCATCTCCAGACTGTACTGTTTCAAGGGGATATTCTGTCCACGGTGCAGGACTCTGCAGTTGTCTGCTTGTTTTATCAAGCTCTATCCTTCTAATACTTTAAAGCAATGAAGTGGAGCGGCAGTGCAGAACAAGAGCCTCCAATTGTGATACTGGATATTATAACTTCCTTACTCTCCAGTAGCAGATGCTATCTGAGTTAGCTTTAAAGTTTTGCGCCTCTTAAAAAAAAAAAAAAAAAAGAGGGAGAGATGTCCCTTTTTTCAAGTGTCTTTCAGATTACTTTGCAAACTGCAATAAACTACAATGCAAAATCTGAAATGTCTGGTTATACGAGTTCAGGATAATGTGTTAGTTGCTGTTATCTGCTGTGGTGAGTGGAACGGAAGGTACATCAGCCTGGCACAGATAATGATTCCCTCATATCAGTTTTGCTGAGGTACTTGGAATATCCACCCTAGTTTCAAAAGACTGTAAAATCTTACAATTTGCAGGTTTACATTCTGAGTTTTTATCTATTCCCAGGGTCTGCCAGCTATATTGAAGTGATATTGTATTATGTATGGGGAAATAGAAAGCTATCATCTCAAAATAGACCATAATATTGCACCTTATTAGAAAATACAAGTAGATTTTCTGCCAGCAACCATGACTTATGATAATGACTGTTATCAATATGCAATTACTTCTGTTACCCTAGAACATATTGACATTCATTTATTTAAAGATAATGTAACACATTTGTATTCATTGAGGTAATCTATGGATATGATTAAATGTGAATGCCCATCTTATACCAAATAGTAAAATGAAAAAAAAATTGTAATCAGACCTTCTGCACTGCTAAAAATAGGCTGTATTAAATTCTGAAAATTGCATTTGAGCTTATTTGAAACACAGTGGCAAACAAACATAAAGAAGCAAAAGCGTAACTTGGATGATGACTAATTCAAACATTCATTCTTTCTAATGGTATTGGGGAAACCTGGCAACAAGAAAAAAAGCTTCAGATAAAACTGTGCTCCTGTTGTGACTGTGGAATGGACTACAGAGTTTGTGATCCATGTGGAACAGAAGTCCATTTAAACGGTGACTCTTAGTGGAGGTAGAAGCCTATTTGAATAGGTCATGTAGATTTGTTTTGAAGATTAGAAAGGTTAGAAGTAGCAATAGACAGGCATTTAAACATGCTACTTAGGTTTTGAATCATCATTTTATCCCACAAGTGTTTCTGTTCAGCAGACAAGCCAGGGTTTTCCAGCTTCTAACTAAAATATATGTATGTATTTATAGCACATGTGCTGCGTAAGACCGGTTCTCCAGTGGCGGGTTGTTATAATAAACACTGAGGTCCACTTCAAAGGTACTGAGCAAAGCAGTCTCAATAATCTGAGCTTTCAAGTACTTCTGTTGGTGGCATTTGAGAGAGTGAAGCTCAGCATGTGTGATTGTGCAGTTATACAGTACAAAATGCTACATGCGTTTCTACAGCTAACTACTTCTTGTGTGCTATTTGTCTCAAATATCTCCGATTTAATGAACTTTGAAAGAAAAAAAAAAAAAACTCAAAAGTCTATGGTATTGATTTCTTGCTTGGAAATTAGGGATATCGGAGTGAACTGCTGGATGCTTCATAGATTCATAGGATGGTTTGGGTCAGAAGGGACCTTTAAAGATCATCTAGTCCAGTGCTCCTGTCATGGGCAGGAATGTCTTTCACTAGACTAGGCTGCTCAAATCCCCATCCAGCCTGACCTTGAACGCTTCCAGTGATGGAGCATCTACAACTTCTTTGGGCAACCTTTTCCAGTGTCTCGCCACCCTACTTGTGTGCGTGTGAAGAAAAGGAAAAAAAAAAAAATTCCTTATATTGATCTAAATTGGATAGTATCCAATCTAAAACTATTGCCCCTTGTCCTGTCAATACAGACCTTGGTAAAAAGTTCCTCTCCATCTTTCTTATAAGCCCCCTCTTATTTATTTAAAGGCTGCAATAAGGGCTCCCTGGGGCCATCTCTTCTCCAGGTTGAACATCACCAATTCTCTGTCTTATTTCATAGGAGAGGTGTTCCAGCCCTCTAATAATTTTCTGCCTCCTCTGGACCTGCTCCATCAGGTCCGTGTCTGTCTTGTACTGGGGACCCCAGAGTTGGATGCAGTGCTCCAGGTGGGGTCTCATGAGAGTAGAGTAGGGTAGGAGAACCACCTCCCTGGACATGCTGGCCACAATTGCCTTTATGCAGCCCAGGATACAGTTGGCTTTCTGGGCTGCAAGTGCATGTTGCTGCCACATGTCCACTTTTCTCATCCACTGGTATCCCCAAGTCCTTCTCGGCAGGGCTGCTCTCAATCCATTCATCCGCCAATCTGTAGTGATACCAGGGATGGCTTTGAGCCAAATTACTGATCATGTGCAGTTTTCTTTCTAAATAACAAAGCTGCATTTTTGTCAGGTGTTGCTAAATGTGTAGATGCATTGCTAGAATTTCTTTACTGAATGTGTGTATATAATATAGGTGTCTAATTTTGAATCATGCTTTGCAGAAGACCATGCTGCCTTAATAGCAATTTGTAGCTCAGTATGATTAAACGAGACTGTCTTCATTCCTTGGCTGATTCTGGCAGTAGCTGCAAAACAAACCAGTGATTTCAAAAGCCTGTCTCCAGAATGTTATTCTCCAAAGCAAAGAAAAATGAAGTCAAGTTTCTCAGAAACATATCTTTTATAACCCGAGCTTACTGGAAGGCAGTAAGAATTCCCATGGGTGTACTAATTCCAAACATTTATCAATCAAACTAAGCTTTTAAAGTGAAGTATCTGTTGCTTTGAATGTGGCCGCACTGCAGTGTTACTAAATACTGTAAGTTGTTTCTCTTCCAGTTTATCTAAATATCAGTTTGCCTTTAGTCTCCTAATGCAGTTGGTGTAGTCACTGTAAACTCTTCTCATTTAGGGGGGAGTGGGCAAGCAGCTTATCAAACTTTGAAGTAAGAAGCCTGCCATTTGATTTGGGGCTAGTGGTTTGTTCATCTATTGCTGCAGGAACGTCTGTTCATCTTATGAATAATTCTTTTTGAACTTGCAATCCTTTATCTGTGCTGAGAGCTCCTGCTGGAGCTTGCAGGTGCTTATGAAGCTGTTTGATCCATCATATTTTGTATGTACTTCTGCATAAGTCAGAATGTGCTTTGCTCTGTGAGCTGACCCTAATCTGAAGTGAACTTGCTCTTTACTGGGGAAAGCTGATGCGGAGGTTTTGATTCTCTGGAGTAGCATTCACAGTTTCTTAATATCATCAGGCTTGTGGTGCCCCACCACACCACTCCCTGTAGTTCAACCTTTCTAACCTGCATCTCTGTGTGATATGAAGCTGTGGTGTTTCCAACAGGCAGTAGTTATGAGTCATTGAATACTGTTGACTTAAGTTGCTGCTTAGACCCTTGCTCCATTTGGGGAAAAAAAAAAAAAAAAATTACTTTTTTGGTTTTTTACCTAAGAGAAGTTCCCTGGACATATGGGTAGAGGTAGTAAACCAATATGACTCTGGAGATTATACCAGATAAACCTTTAGAGCTTCTGATCCTCAGTTCTTTGGACAAGTGAAGGTCTACAAGATTTTCATGTGGAGCTTTGTCCACTACTGTCTCCCAAGTACTTGCTCTGGCACTTCAGGGGATTTCTCAACATGCAGAGACCTGCTGGGAGGGTAACACAGAAATGTGCAAGCAATCCAGGGCTTTCTAGACTTACTTTAGTCAGACAACAAATCCAAGGTCAGCAGTTGGTCTTGAGACTTAACAATAGCCCTGATTTTGGTGTTAGCCCTGAGCTGGCTTCTTGCAGCTTCTTCTGAACCTTGTTCATAATGTACCATCTAGTTTTCTCCTTTGTAGAGCCTTTTAAGTCTAACCCTAGTCTAATCCTTCTGTGCACTAAGTAGTGCTGCTAAAATGGCCTAATGTGAAGCTAATTAACCTCTGATGTGGGGCAAGCCCAGTAGCAGGTTGATTTCCCCAGGATTGATTTCTGGATGTTTAGATTGTTCACTCTTCAGAAACGCTGCTGTAATGCAACTGCGGTAGAAAATGGTACAGCTTAAATTAATACCTGTCTTATTTAATTTCATAATTATGAAATTACACATTGTTGTAGATGGCCCAAATTATACTCTTGGGGGGGTGGGGAGGGGGGGAAATTGTATTAAACTTTTCTTCCACATTGCAGAAATGGAGGCTTTAAAAATAAGCATAGTAACAATGTTTCCTGCCAGAAACTCTTATGAAAGGCTCCAATGCTGTAATTTCTTCTAAAGTGGCCAGATCTCTACATAAAATTTTTCATCAATTATTGTATAAAACCTTTTGGATTTTGAAAATTGTAGTAGGTTTGACAAGCACTTGACTGACATCATGTTGATTAAATATCGTTTCCTCTGACAACCCCAATGAGACCTCCTACTCACAGGAAATGCATGAGCTAATTGGATCCTTTTTTTAAACTGCTCTTGCATTTCAAACTATAAAAGTGATACCAGACCCCCTTCTCCCACGCAGCTCAAATATATGCCTTTCTGATGGCTGCTTTTGGCATGCCACTTAGGTAACATCAGTGCTTTTGGTAAATGCATCAGGATTTCTACTGCATTCTGAATAAGAAATATGGAAATAGCGGTGTGTGTTTTGGTGGTTTTTTGGTTGTGGTTTGTTTTTTTTTAATTTTTTTTT
>VZTL01054572.1:15414-33393 GCA_013400535.1 Scopus umbretta
GTTCCCTCCCCCCCCCCCCCCCAAGCAAGATTGTGATCTGTTTTCTGCATGAAATAATGTTAGTCTCAACATTTAGGTGATGCTTGAGATAAAGAGAAATAGCTAAATATAGGCTATTAACATTTTCACCATTCGCAGTTGACTGAGCCTTCCTTTCCTGATGACATGGCAGATGACCTGCTCTACCTTCCACGCAATACTACTTAAACAATTTTGGAATGAAATCATGATGGAAAACATATACTCCATAAAACGTGTATTTTCTCAGTACAGGGTAATGGTACGTTGGGTTATCAGTTGTGAACGGAAGGAGGAGGTCTTCAGAAAAATGAAAGAACTTCATGCAGAAGCCCATTCAGACTTGTGAAGAGGGGTAGGGGAGGGCCATGTTATACAGCTGTGTAACTGGAGAGAAAAGAACTTTTTTCTTAGATTGGAGTAAAGCCTTAGTTCAGAGTAGTACCAAAACCATATCTGTGGCCACTTAATGGAATTACTGCTATCCTATCTCGACTTGGTCGAGTTCCAAATCTTTGTCTTGGTGCTAACAGCCTTTATATGAGCTCTCGGCACCTCCCGTGATAAATCCATTTATTTTGTTATTGGTATGTTCACAGTCTTGAGTAAACAGGAAGGTGTCTCCCTATCAGTCAATTCAATATACGTTTTTTATAACATTTATATGTAAATATAACTCAGGAATAGAGAATTTGATCTTGTAAGCATGTAACTCCTAGGAAAAAAATCAATAAAAGTCTATTTTATTCTAAGAGCTGAAGTCTGTGTAAGCACACTACGTGTATAAACGACGTAGATATAGATGTAGGCTAACGGTAAAATACAGTTTAATACTTAGTCACTAATAATTGAAAACTACAAATGTAGTACAGCCACAGGAAACGGAATTATCAAAGTAGAATGTAGCAAGGACCGGAAAAAGAACTCTTCTTTTCTTCTTGCTTGAAGATAAACAGTTGAAGCTATAGATGGCTGGCTTATTACACATACATACGCACACATGCATATGTATAATTTTTTAATAACGTGTCTTATGCATTTCCTACAGCTAGCACTATTATGTTGATTTTATAAATACATACTAAGATACTGACTCATTTCAGTTTTTATTTATTTGGTACCATTTCTAGCGCAGGATTTTTTGGCATCCGTTACGGTAGTAACAGCTACTTACACGCCGGGGTCTTTCCCAACTGTGGGGGATCCTGAATGACTCACCAAACTGGAGTTTGATCTAGAACTGTGTAGGAAGCAAAATAATCACACTGCCAGAAAGAAAGCCAGTCAGCAAAACGAGAGGAAGAGGATTTTCTGCTGCTTCGTGAAAATCCTGTGGACTTCTGGTATCCATATTTCTCGTGGTTAAAAATATTTCTCATGTGCTCCTCATTTTATTAACACTTCACTTCCACCAGCCAAGCTGCTTTGGCTCTCAGAGTAGTCAAAAACCAAAAAGGAAATTCTACTCCAAAATCCAACCCAATCTCTTAATGCCCATGTTCCTCTTTTAAAGCCACTTCTCTTTTTAAAAAAAAAAAATAAATTATTTGAACTGTACTGATTTTGATAGATAGTAAGAAGCAGAGACTATCTATCTGAGTTGTTCTAGTACGAAATCCTCATGAGGTAGGTGCCCCCAGGGGTAGCAGGATGTTCAGATCCTTCCATGTGGTTCTGAGATCCCAAGTATGCCAAGACTGACTTCCATTTCTGTTCTTTAAATATGATTAGAAGACAAAGCAGTATTTTTCTAGTCTCGGTCCTCTTTCATTCTTCAGCCAGCAGATGCACTAAATGTAAATAATAGTTGGAACAGGTCTTCCAAAATTAATTATGCTCCGTAAATTTTAGACACTGTACAAGCTAAAACCGATTAGGTTTAAATTCTCCCTTGCATTTAAAATATACAGAAGGCTATGAACGCATTACGGCACGTACAGGTGGGAATGACAGAATTTCCCCCCCGGTTTGTCCTCCATCAGCCGCAGGTAGTTGTCCTGCATTTCAGTGCAGAAGGGAAGAGCTGCAAGGAAGGACTCATGAAACTGGCTTTTGCCCTGGCAGTGGCAGTTGTTTGGGTGGCTGTCAGGAAAGCTGATCTAGTCAAATAATTTTATCTGGTAGTTATGTGGAATGAGGAGGATAATCACAGACACGATTCTTCTCCATCGAACGAAATGAAAGCTTTACTGCTGCCTTCATATTGAACAGGGGCAGACCCTGTGTAGCAGGGCATGAAAACTAGAGTCACGGACGATAAAAGAATAGCCCTCGTTGTCCCAAGATTAATCTATTTTATGAAAATAAACCTAGGAAGAAAGTAGGTGATAAGTTGGGTTTCTAATGTAAGAAGCTTCCTGCTGTACAAACATATCTTGCCTTTCAGGTTTTCAAGGCTTTTAAATGGTTTTACGAGTTTTTTCTTTCCTAAAGAAAAAACAAACAGACTATGTAATTTGACAACCCACTGTTTGGAAAGCACTTATTATTCCTGATGTTTCTAGTATGACTTGATAATGGTAATTTGTAAGAGATTTTCAAACAGATGACAGAAGCTGGGTTGCAATTCCATGGCTGATTTGATGGGCCATCAATATACAGTAGCTGTACTCTGCATGTTATCTAGCCCCTTGTACTCTAGATCAGTATATGGATGAAAATAATTCTTCTCTCTCCTGCAAATTTAGTTCAGTATTTTAATGAAAAACATTGTATTGGGTGCAAGTCTTAAGAATAAACCCCAATAAATTACACATTGTAAAGATTTAATATGCTGGTTTTGCAGTGCAGGCATTATGAATAGGATGCTCTTCGCATTTCTTCTGTGGAGATAAGACTAATATTTTTCAAAAGAACACAGATAAAGCATGCTAAGGTTGTCTTGAAATACAGCAAATTGCCCTCTCACCAGGACTTTCCCTAAAATTAAACACTGACTTTATTTTGATGGAATGTGTGTACAGACAAGAAGAAAAAGGAGGTATTATTTGCAGGGAAAAAACCCTCCAAACCTTAAATATTATAAATCCACGAGGATGTGTTTTGAAGCTTTATACCATTATTACATCTCCTATAGGCCCCTGTTTTTGTCTTTGCTTTTATAACAAGCTCCCATTTTCAGATTTTGGTGTGCTCTTTCAACTGACTCACATCATTTTCAGCTTGACTTTTCTGTATTCTACACAATTCAGGCTTGCAAATAGCTTATTTCCTGATGACACGGGAGACTTTAAAAACCTCAATACAAAAGGCTTACTATCAGGCATGATTCCTCAATATTTTTCTAAACAGATAGGATGGCACTTGTAAATTTGATTCCTGGGAAAGGAGCCCATTCTGCACGTTAGCCTTAAGTATCCTGGTTATTAAATTCAAAGTCCAAGTCCAGCCTCTTTCTCTGGGATGTACATGGTCACTGATGTTCTGGACTGGAGAAAGCCCTGATTTTAGTCACACATCATCTTACACCAGGTTTTGTGCTGTGCTTGCTTGCGTGAATGCCTGCCTCCCTCTCCTAAAGCACTATCAAAGGTTATTGTTCCCCTGAAGTATGACACCAATAGCTCAGTTTTTCTCTATAGAAAATGGGTGGATCTAGAACTGCAAAGGCCCTACTGAAGCTCAAAGCAAGGCAAGTCACTTTTTACCTCCAACATACACACGATGTCCTTGCCTTAATCTTGTCGAACTGTCTTAACCTGACTGTACGGAACTCAGCCCGAGCTCACTGTGGGCCAGTTCGTCTCCAGTGCTGCTTCTCGGGTGAGGAGTTCTTCACGCTAGATCTTTGCCAAACCAACCAAGCCAACCTCTTTCAGTGTCCCCTGCCCAAACAGGCTCTTCCTTTCCCTGACCACGGAGTAACGCTTAGTATTGATCCCGGTCTGAATTCAGTTTTCTTGGTCACCGTGTTCTAGCTGAAGCTTTGCCAGTTCTTATGCCTTGGCACTAATACTCAGTCATTGCTCCGGATCCCTGGGCATGGGTGCTGGGCTGTCTAACGTGCGTTTTCCTAATGACCCACCTGAATCCAGGACGCGGCAGCCCAGCACAAGTTTTCCCAAACTGACTGATGACGGAGGGTGTTTACATGGCAGTAGTTTCACCAGCGATGACGATGTGGAAACAAGAAAGCTGCACGAGTCATTAGCAGAACATTAGCGCAGCAATTTTCCGAAAGACTAGCTACATTACTTAGGCTCAATATATGAAAATGTTTCTGTGGAGAGATGGGTAGGTACTGTGGATCAGTATGTGCTTCTGGCTCACAGCAAGTGCAAAATAAATTGCTTGTCTTAGCCCGAGGTAATTTTCTTCATGTATCTGATCCCTCAGACTTTTACCTAGGCACATTTAGTATATATGGCTGCCAACCAGAATCTGTGCCGATGCTACCTGCAATATAAAAGAAATTTTGCAAGCGTGCACCACTTAACTGTGAAGAGAGAAGATTTTCTGTGGTAGCATCACTGTTTCAAAACAGACATCCAAATATCCATGTGCGAACTTCACCGTTTCTTTTTTCAGCAACTTTTAATACTGACTAATACAGTTAACAGAAGTGACAACACTTTGTCTTCCTATTACCAAGAAAAAATGTTTAACCTATTTTTTCTAATTAGCAAGTTAACTACAAATACTTTTTATGAATGGTTTATTTCACGATTGTCCCTTCATAGTCTCCTCTTACTGCACTGTGGACTTTAAAAGGTACTTTTTCTTTGGATCGCCTGAACAACTAGACAAACTCTAACAGCCCTCAGCAAGGCTATGGCTGCCAGCACGCACCTCCTTCCAGCCCACAGGAATGCTGAAATGAAGGATCTTCCGCTCCATAACCAAATACTGCCCCATGACGATTTCTTGAGCCCAACAAATGCTCACCATTAAGCAGTTTTTGCAACTAGCCGGAAAGGGAAGCCCTACACAAACCCTCCCTGCTGCATTTCCAGGATGGGAGACACGGGAATGATGTTCCCATTTTCTGCCCACAAGAACCATGAACAAGCTAATATCCCAGACAGCTGCCGTGGGTTTGCCTGCTGACAGAAATGTGGTTTCTTAATGCACTGGGTACTGAGAGGTGCTATGGAAAATACATTTATTTAGCCCCCAGTAAAATATTTCCCTCCATCTCTCTCCCATAAAATTAACCAGTATGTCTGTTGACATCAAGTTAACAGCTGTTATGACTGTTGTAGTGGTTTAGTACACTAGAAAACACAAATTTAATAAATGGGGGAAAGGCAGAAAATGCTAAAAGCTATCCTCTACCAGCTCAGTATCTCCTGAAAGAAAAGGTGTAATACTCCCTTACTGTTCAGGTGAAGTTTCCCCACCCAGTATTTTAAAAAGACATTTGTAACACAGAGTGAAAAGAAGTGCCATCAATCACATGTCCCATATTAAATGCCAATTTCAGGGAGAAAAAAAGGAAAAAAAAAAAAGAGATTTTGTGGTATGACTCTGTCCTAAGGGAGGTTTTGCGGACTGATATTCTCCCTTAATCCAAAAATCCTGATGCCACTGCTCTGCCCCTGCTCTGGAACTGGTGTTTCTTTAAGAAACATTCCCTGGCCTTCAAAAGCCAAAATCTTCTGAACCGATCCCCTGCCCTGTCTTTGGCTTGGACTGTACTCGGCTACTAGGGACGCGCTGTATTTGTTTTGCATGAAAAAAAAGAACAAGTTTAATACAAAGAGGACCTTGCTGGGCAAGACGCTGAGATGTCTAGCAGGAAAGGGGCACACACGAACACTCAAATTGTTCTCAACTCAGTCTCGTTGATTGCAGTGAGAGTTGGGAACTTTCCCAGGAGCCATCCCCGGTTTATCCACATGGGCTTGGTGATTATTCATTGGAGGCTACTTGGAACCGCACACTGTCACAAATTTTGTTTTCAAAACCTGGTTGTCCTCCAGCTTATCCACCAAAAAAAGGAAAGATACCTATCCTACATACATATCTTGTCTAGTTGTTATTTGGAAAGACGCAATTATAATTCTAGATAGGACTTCAGAACCCGAGAAGAGTCTACAATTCAAGAAACATAGTCTTCCAGTGAAAAACACTGTGTTATTTTATTCCTTTGGACACTTTAGTGTCACAGAGGTGTCTGGGACCGGTCCTGCCAACACTGTGAAGAGTGGGAAGCTGAGGCATCCAGGGGCAAAGGGACGGCAGTCGGTGACCACTCAGGGAGCTGGCAGCTGCTTCTTGCAAACGTGAGAGCCGAGATGGTCAAGCAGATCACATATAGCTATGAACGGCGGAACAAAAGCAGCCACTGCTATTTCGTCATACAAAAACTGCAGCGCGCTTTATCGCTGGGAACGGCTGCCTCTTTAGTTTTTATCAGAGTGACGGATGGGGTTTTATAGCATAAGCAGCAGCTACAGCCAAAGTCTGTGACTTGGCTTTTCCCTCATGCTGTGGCCTCTGGGCTGCCATTCACATAAGCACAGCACTAAAATGGACTGGGGCATGTGGAGCCGATCAGAATTTACTTTTTGATTACACTGGATTTTCATTTATAGCTTCATCCAAGCTGCCCTGAGCTGGAGGAGATTGGAGACAGTAATGTGCAGGTCATTTCTAAAGAACATTTTCCAGTTAAAGAAAATTAAATCCATTTGCGGTAGAAAATAGCTGGAGAAGAGAAAGTGTCACTAGTAACTTGTAAAATCGTATGTCTACAGTGATCATAAACCCAGAACTCTATTCAATAAAACCAGAAATGCCTTCTTACCAAGGATGAACAATAAATGTGATGTGCAAGTAAGAGGATATAAATATTCAACAAAGGAAGGATCGAATTTGATTTTTTTCAAAATCTAGATGTGCTCCGACATATTTTAAAAGAACCTTTGAAGTCTTTTCCAGGCGGTCTCATTTTTAAACTATTACGTGATTCGTATAACTACATCAGAGCTAAATCAGTACTAAAACATCATTAGGGCCCGCAGCTTTATAAGGCAGGGATTTCTGTGTCCTCATCTACTTGGAAGACAGTTACAGGAGAGACCCTGAAGGCATGAAAGTTTGGAGCCATATTGGCTCTTGTAGTGGCACCTGGTTTGGGGCGGGCTGCTGCCCCCGGCCGTGCCGCTCCCGTTCGTGCCTCGCTGGGCCAAGGCTTGCCAAGCCGGACCAGGGACATCTGCCTGCGCCAGGGAACAGCCCACGCGTCACGGCAGCTCACAGCACCTCCAGCACCTGCCTAAAATTGTTACCAGATGAAATCGCTGCCTGCGTTATTAACTGGCAAATGCTGTAATTTGAAAAATCTGGAATTACATCAATTAAACTTCGGATGTCATCAATATTCCTAGAACTGGCTAGTTTGGGTCAGCTACAAATGGATTGTTATGAGAGAAGCAGCCATTAAAGTCAGCATAACTCAGTTTATGTCAGCCTCCTCATCGCTCTGTGTTAGTGTAATCCTTACTATTATGGTGCCGCTAGGATTTATTTTTCTTAATGCAGTTAATGTCTTATTGAAGTCTTCCATCAGCTGAAAGTTATTCAGGAAGGAATGTTTCTTCTACACCTGGCTTTTCCCCCCTCCAGCATGGTCTTCTCAGCTCTCATTCAAGTCTCAGCTACTAGAGAGAAAATCTAACTCAACAGGGTCAAATGCTAACATTCTGGCTAACATTCCTGCTTCCCTGCCTCCAAAATACAACCAGAGAACAAGTAAGAGCATGCCAAAATAAAAATGCTATTTGGTGTGTTCTGCTTACAGCATTATATCATAGTCTGAAATAAAATACTGTAATTTCATTATTTAATATGCTGACCGAATTTTGAAATAAAAGCGTTGTATAAATGGCATTCCTGTCACCATTATCTAGATTACTATCTTAAAACTATTTTTGAAAGCTGTATTTAGTTTTATTATTTTATATAGTAATATCATTTGTGGACTTTGACTAGGTTGAGGCTTCACTACATTCTAATTGAAAAAAGATGCTGTTTCCTGCTTTCTGCTACTACGTTTTATCATCGTTGTATACTCTGTCTCAGATGTAGCACAACTTGATTTGTCTTTAGACAAAACTTTTGTTTGAGAAGTCTCAACTGCAGTCCTTAGAGCATGAGATTTACAGCATCGCCTCGAATTTTGAGAGGTCTGCTCATAAATCCTTGTGCAGATTTGTCACGTGCCTCACTCGCGTACGCTTTGTATTTAATTCAGAGCTTGTTGAACACATGCACTAACCTGTTTAACCTTCACTGTGAAGTACTGTAAAGGTGTACTTTATCTGCCAATATTGATGTGCACAGCAAGCCAAGAGGAATACCGCTAGGCGTGTGAAATCACCATCGCAAGCACTACTTGGAGCAAATCAGGTCAGGCAGCATCACCATCGCCACTGAAGCAACATACTTCTGAACTGGAAGATAGGCAGCTGTTGTATTTCACACCGCAGGCCCCGAGTTGCACACTTTTTACACATACGTATACAGAAACTCTCAACACCATATCCATGCTTTTTACAGCAGCAGTACCAGATAGGTTTGCAGATAGCAAACTGTTTCCCAGAGCTTACTTTTCCAATAAAGTGAGAATGAGAAAGATTTTACTAAGGGCTGAGATTGTCCTTGAATATGTATTGAAAGACCCAGAACACAACAGATTTTCTGAGATACAGTGGACACTGTTGGGTTAATTTAAACAATACTCTTGCATGAATAACTTCAGGCTACCAAGATACAAATTGTGTGGTTTACACAGTAATTTGGAATTGTGGTAAACAATTCACATATACTGCACAATGCAATACGAACAGCTAAAATAAGGACAGTACATTCATTTAATCAAATTTACTGTTATTGTTTGGTGCTTAGCTGGATTAAATCTAAGCTGTTATCTGGAACTGATCTGATTAACACAGATGAATTTTGGCAAAGTTTGTATGCATTTAGCTTGAAACTTTTAAACCAGCGTCTTCCTGAGCCTTAATTCCACACACCTGAAATCCAAGCCTTGGGGACAGCTGTGGCACCCTGACTCCCATTGGGATTATGCTATGAACAGTTGTTTGAGACCCGGCTGCACTCACCAGCATATCCTCCATCTTCACCACTTCTCAAGCCATTCAAACAAATATTGCAGAGTAAAACTGAAAGGTATCCGAAAGTTTTATTTTCAGATGATTGCATACATTGTTACAGTCACTCACTTGGGAATTACCAGAGAGTTTTCTCATGTAAATCCCAAGTAGAAGAGAGTTCCAAACTCTACATAGCTTAACTATACCAGATCAGGATTTCTGTAAGAGAGGTGAACGATCTGTTTTCAGGTATTTTTCTTTAAAGGATGAAGAAATTAAATAGTATATGAACTGTATATGAGATGAGCATAACATATACCCTAATGTGTTTTCAGGAACGTCTTCAGACACTGATTTGCAGAAGATTCTGGAACACAGAGGAGCAGCTGAGAGTCTTCAGACCATTTCTTGTCTCCTCTGAACTCCGAAAAACATCTTTCGCCTTCTGGATGCCCAAGCCTTTCACCTTAAACTTTAAGCTTTACATTTTCTGCCTGATAACAAATTACCCTCTCAACCTGTTGTTATTTTAACGAGCTGGGGAGCTGAACTCACTAGCTGACCAGCATGGCAAAGGTTAGAGTTGTTTTAACTGTTTGCCAGTTGGTGCTAGTATTGTTAATGAATTCATTAACTGAGTCTTCTGTACAGAATAACGAATGTCCACAGCTTTGTGTATGTGAAATCAGGCCATGGTTTACACCACAGTCAACGTACAGGGAAGCCACAACAGTTGACTGCAACGACCTTCGATTAACAAAAATCCCCAGCAATCTTTCCAGTGACACTCAAGTCCTTCTGTTACAAAGCAACAACATTGCAAAGACCACAGATGAACTCCAACAGCTGTTTAATTTAACAGAATTGGATTTTTCACAAAATAACTTCACAAGTATCAAAGACGTGGGGCTCTCAAATCTCACTCAACTTACTACTTTGCACCTGGAGGAAAACCAGATAACGGAGATGACTGACTACTGCTTGCAAGACCTTTGCAACCTTCAGGAGCTATATATAAATCACAACCAGATCAGCAGCATTTCTGCAAATGCATTCTCTGGCCTGAAGAATCTTCTGAGATTACATCTCAACTCCAACAAATTAAAGGTTATTGACAGCCGTTGGTTTGATTCTACTCCTAACTTAGAGATTCTCATGATTGGGGAAAATCCAGTGATTGGAATACTAGATATGAATTTCAAACCACTCTCTAATTTAAGGAGTCTAGTTTTGGCAGGTATGTATCTCACAGACATTCCTGGCAATGCCTTGGTAGGCTTGGATAGTCTTGAAAGTCTTTCCTTCTATGACAACAAATTGGTAAAAGTTCCTCAGCTTGCACTTGAGAAAGTTCCAAATCTAAAATTCCTGGATCTCAACAAAAATCCGATTCATAAAATTCAAGAAGGTGATTTTAAAAACATGCTCAGGTTGAAAGAGCTTGGCATCAATAATATGGGAGAACTCGTTTCTGTTGATAGGTATGCGCTGGACAACCTGCCTGAACTTACAAAGCTTGAAGCCACCAACAATCCAAAGCTGTCTTACATACATCGTTTGGCATTTCGCAACGTTCCTGCCCTGGAGAGCCTGATGCTGAACAACAATGCCTTGAATGCGGTCTACCAAAAGACGGTGGAATCCCTTCCAAACCTGCGTGAGATCAGTATCCACAGTAACCCGCTCAGGTGCGACTGTGTCATTCACTGGATCAACTCAAACAAAACCAATATCCGTTTCATGGAACCTCTATCCATGTTTTGCGCAATGCCTCCAGAATACCGAGGACAGCAGGTGAAGGAAGTGTTAATACAGGATTCAAACGAACAATGTCTTCCAATGATCTCCCATGAGACCTTTCCAAATCACTTAAATTTGGACATCGGCATGACTGTATTTTTAGATTGTCGGGCCATGGCAGAACCCGAGCCAGAAATTTACTGGGTCACCCCTCTCGGCAATAAAGTAACTGTCGAAAGTCTCTCTGACAAATACAAGCTGAGTAGTGAAGGGACCTTGGAAATCTCTAACATCCAGGTCGAAGACTCTGGGAGGTACACCTGTGTCGCCCAAAACATAGAAGGGGCTGACACGAGGGTCGCTACTATCCGGGTGAACGGAACGCTTTTGGATGGTACCCAGGTTCTGAAAATCTACGTTAAGCAAGCTGAATCACATTCAATCTTAGTTTCTTGGAAAGTTAATTCCAACGTCATGACTTCCAATTTAAAGTGGTCATCGGCCACGATGAAGATTGACAACCCCCATATTACGTACACTGCTAGGGTCCCGGTCGACGTACATGAATACAACCTCACGCATTTACAACCATCTACAGATTACGAAGTGTGTCTAACAGTCTCGAACATCCATCAGCAAACACAGAAGTCCTGCGTTAATGTTACAACAAAAAATGCAGCTTTTGCGCTGGATATTTCAGACCAAGAAACCAGCACTGCCCTCGCAGCAGTAATGGGATCCATGTTTGCCGTCATTAGCCTCGCCTCCATTTCTGTTTATATTGCAAAAAGATTTAAGAGAAAAAACTACCACCATTCATTGAAAAAATATATGCAAAAGACCTCTTCAATCCCACTGAATGAGCTCTACCCTCCACTTATTAATCTCTGGGAAGGTGACAGTGAAAAAGACAAGGATGGTTCTGCAGAGACCAAGCCAACCCAAGTCGACACATCCAGAAGCTATTACATGTGGTAACTCAGAGGATATTTTGCTTCTGGTAGTAAGGAGCACAAAGACTTTTTTGCTTTATTCTGCAAAAATGAGAAGTTGAAGACTTTTGTATTTTTGACTTTGCTAGTTTGTGGCAGAGCGGTGAGGACAGGTGGATATTTCAGAATTTTTTAGTATAGCGTATCGCAATTGTTTGACACAAATGGCAGCTTCACCTAGCTTCCAATTCTTCCCCCCCCCCCCTTGTTTTTTTAGTTATTGTGCTAAACTTAATGCTGTTCTAACTACAGTGCTGAATAAAATTAATGAGAGGCTGGGGTTACCCTGTGATTCAAAAGTAGCACAACCCCATTCTTCCGAAGCCATCAGTAGAGTACAGTGTCTTGCAAAGCTAACACACAGTTTTGAAACTGCATTGAACTAGGTTTGTAACGCTGGTCTAAGGACTCGCACGCTGAGAAAAGGAGACCTTGAATGATGTTAGTTGACTGTACTGTAATGTTGTATCAACTGATTTGAATGTTTTTGACTTTGAACGATGAGTTTTTTTCTTTTTATTTTTGTAGTAGCTGAGAAGGCTTAGGTAAAGCTAACAGGCAATAGAAATATGTACATCCAATTTTTTAATGTAACAGACTAAATGTTAATTGTTCTCTTACTCTTTTTATTACATTTAGTAGATACTTTTGAAGAATACTAGAGTTTTGCTGTGTTTAAATCACCAACACATGGTGATTTAGTTTTGTTCTGATTTTTTATTTTAGAAGTCACAATAATGTATTGGGTTTAGATGTCACTAGTTTGACTGGTGATCATGTTTTGACATAAAATATATCCAAAATGTTATATAAAAATATTGTGGGTTTTTTTTCCCCTTGATGGAATTATGTTTCAACAAAGTTCCAGGGTTTTTTTTTTTAATGCATTTATTTTAATAGCAGTGTTTTCTCTGCACTAGATGCAAAATACTGAAAATAATTGAATCAGAAAAATGTATGGGTATGGCTTTTGGACTGTAAGTCACATGCAGAATCAAAACTGTTTGGCATAAGGTACACAGCAAAAATAATTCACCAAGTGTGTAACAAAACATCTTCCTTTTTGTATACTTTTCTGTTTATATTTTGAGCTAAGGTAACAAATGAATTGACGCTTAGCTGTCATTATGATCAGCTAGGACAAGAAAAAACTCAACTCAGTGCTACCAAACTGAAATAAAACAGCTGAATCCTGGCATATACTTTTAAAAAAAAAAGTGAATTGGATTAATGTAAGCAGAAATTAAGATGGCTAAAATTAACAAGACAGTAATACGTTTGGGTCCAGTACTGAACTGTATTTTTACAGGCTTAAAATTAACCAGTACCCTTAAGTATTTTACTGAATTAATATGTTAAAAGTGCAAAAACTCAGAAAGCGGTGGTGTTTCTATGTGTGCACTGGGTATAATATAAATGCATAATTTACAGTTGAACCTGCAGAAGCTTTGTACGTTGTCTTTTCTGAATCCATGCAAGTTCTCCGCAGGGGCTGCACACGAGTCACAAGCAGGGTGGGTTTCTGGTTACATGGTTTACATGGTTACAGTTGTAAGAGATAACCTAATCAGCAAGCACAGAATTTTCTACACTTTATGACCACTATCAATGTGCTACTTTTTACCTGTTTTTACGTACCAAATACATTCTTGGTAAGTAAAAGTTAATTGTTAAAATAATGGATGTGCCTGGGTTTTGAGGTTGTTTGAAGTTTTTTTAACTCACTAGCTTCTCAAATGTATCAGAGACCCCTCCCAAAATTTACAGGTAGCTTCAAACTTCTTTTTCCCCTTCAAACCAACTGCCTAAAAATGAAAAAATTATCAGCATAGTGCCACTAATCAGCTGCTTTGATGCAAAAACTTCAGTACGTCTCTTGGATACATGCCTTGTTGATCTTGCATTGTGACATAAAGCTGAGTGAAGCTATTAATTATGCATTTAAATCAAGTCCTTATGCTGCTATACACAATCTTTTATATGTTCATGACATCTCATACATTATTAATCGTGTGACAATTAGATGTTGGGATTAGGCAAGTGTCTTTTGATCATGGAGAAGTAGCATGGTGGAAGCACTTATTCGACACTTTCTCCTGTATTCGTTTCTAACATTAATGGAAAATTTCCTCTTGCCTTCTTCTCCAGAAAAGCTTCAGAGCAATAATTATCATCTTGTCTATATGCGATTCTAACCCTAAAACTGCCTCTATTATGATAGCAGGCATGATGAATTCAAACAGAGATCTTTTTTGCAGTGAAGATTCACTCTACTTTTTCTAGAGAAAAGGACACAGTGAGGACAAGGTTGACAGCAAAATTATGGCTTCCAACTTGCATGACATCATAAAATTGTCTTTAGAAAATAGTTAACTGAACATGTGTCAGATGGTGCAGAGCAAGCCCCTTTCTCCATCATCTCCTCAGCTTCCAGCAGCACTTGAACAGCTATACCATAAATAGTAACAAAGATCATGCAAAGCCCACGATGCTCTACCTGAGCCTTCTGTCAAACTTGTGGAAGAACACACCACTTTGGGTCCAGGGTGTTGGTTCCTCAGTCACCGTAAGCTAACCTAAGCATGGGGCTGCCCTCCAAAACAACAGTCCTGCTCTTTCTCCTCCCTGTCTCCACCTTCCATCCTCGATGACACACAACTCTGAGATCTATTTGCCTTCTGAACATGCTCATATCGCCCAGTCCCTGCTGGTGGAGACAGACCACACTGAGAACTTTGCTCTGTGTGTGGCCAGATTCGTTTTCACCTGGCTATCTTCTGCCGTTTGGGCCGTTTCAGAAACGCAATGGCAAAAAGGAAGGTGGCAGGGACATGTGGCCACAGAGCTGGACAAAGCAGCGCTCAACAGTTTGATCAGCAATCGCCAACAGCAGCTGCGGGGGGGTACGGGAAGTAAAGCAATGTTTAACATGTTCCTTTCCACTGGAGAAATAACAGGCCTTTTGTTCCCGGCAGGCCTATTTGGCAGTTTTATGTCATTTGTTATCTTTTTCAAGCAATGCTGTTGAAGAACAGCAGGAGAAAATGGCCTTATGACAGCCACATGCTTCTCCAGGACGTGCTGATGTGCAGTATTTCAGGGTAGCTGACGTTAGTGGGCCTCCAGGACAGAGATGCAGCTTACCTGAGAACAGCTGAGCAGCAAGAAGCACCATGTTAGCGCAGTATATTCTGTGCACACAGCGACCAGTGATAAGTATTTTCAGCCTTGTAATTTGAGCCCTTAGAATTCCATACAGATCCCCTGGAAATTTAAAATTTTGCTAATAAAAGAAAAGTGGGTAAGAGATTAATCACATGTGGCATATAATCTTAGTAAATAACCTTCAACCTCATGCTAGCAATTTTGTGCTTGCAGTTACTGTGGGCAAAAATAAAAATGCTCTGCCTAATTGCCTTCAAAATGTATTTGCATCTACTATGCACTGAAGACAAAAAAGCACCCCCAGTTTGCTCAGAATCAGAGATTACGACTGTCCACTTTAGAAACAGCATGGGGAAAAACAGCGTTATCTTTCATTTGGCTAACAGTTTAGAAATGCTGTGTAAGAGTAGATATTTCATACCCAACTAAACTTCTGCAGTGTTACTTCCACTTGGTTGCCCAATAATAAAAATATTTCAGAAGAGTAAATAGCTCACTCAAGTGTGGTATGCAGTATTGCAGCTAAATCCACTTTTCATTTCCTCACCTAAATCATAATATCCTGTGGGATCGAGAGAGGCTATTTTCACCCATGAACCAAGACTCATACTGCACGTGGTCTTGGAATAAAGCGCACAAATACACCGTTGCAGTTACGAGCTGCCCTCCAGCCCTGCCCTCATGAGTATGTACTCGTTTACTAAAATAAGGTTATGAAGAGAAAAGGCCAACAGTTTGGACCACTGGTTTCATAAATGGGTTAAAACTGGAAATAACCTGTCAGCGAATCTGAGATCCAGTGAGAAGTGCATAAACTTGCCCTAATGCTGCTGACAAGCTGGGATGCAAGTGATAAAAGGAGCATCTTTTTGAGTTCAAATCAGGCAACTCCTTTTACTTTGTGCTGGCAACCTTGAAAACAAGACTGAGGACAAAACATTGCAATGAAATTCCCCAAATTAAGTGGGACAAGCAGCTGGGGGCTACTTCTGCTGCAACATCACCAGAGCCGATGCGCGCTATATGGGAACAGGACAATTCACTTGGGGCACATCTCTTCCTAATCGTCTCGCCATCCCGCAAAGCACCGCGATGGACACGGCACAACGGGCGAGCCCTGGTGGAAAAGCACACCGGCGTAGGGGACTGGTGCTGGAAGGAGCGGTTTCACAATTCACCCGACGCACTAGGAGTAGCTGTTTGTTACACTGTGATCCTGTGCCACGACCCACCACCGAAATGAATGCCATGAATTTCTGCTGCAACTGGAATTTGCCTTCTCACGCTCACCGTGCTGACAGCACGACCGCTGCAGCCCCAGCGCCCACAGCTACGGAAACCCCAAGACTGAAGGGCAAGGTGAACGTGCCACCATTGAACTTCTTCAGGAAAACCCAGAGTGCCTGAGCTGGAGATATCTAACGCTGTTACACATAGCCCTTGTTAAAATACAGGCACTGTATCCCTGCAAAAAAAAGAAAAAAAAAACAAAACAAAACAAAACAATACTACCAGAATCCTTAGGTAACATTTCTTTGCAGTGTCATACAGAAGTGCATGTTTTGTGTTTCCCCTGAACTCTCAACCTTCTAATCTCTTCCTTTTCTGCTCTAGCCGACTTGCGATTTTTTACATTTGAGAACTTTTATCCGCCCACTCTCTCGTAGGCTGGCTCTGCAGTCAGCCCTTCCCTGGTCTCATCCTGCCCCACGCCCTTCTGCCAGTCCAGGGCAAATCCTTTACAGCCTCGGTCATCAGGAGATCTCAAGAGATCACACTAAAGGGCTTTTAATTTGTATTTAACTTTGCGGCTGCCTGTTTTCTCCGCCAACCTTTCTCCCGTCACCTAATTCTTACCCTGTTTTTCTTTCAGCCGTTTCCGTTTGGAGACCTCGGTTGCTGTTGACTGTCAGTAAGAGTCAGATCAAGGATGCGATTCCAGCAGGCAGCGTTTCGGTGCTACCCTGCCGCCTCCCCATTCACTGCTAACGCACAGAACGTTCGCTTCCACTTAGCACAAGCCCTAACCGTCTTCCCACGTCTCTCCGCTCCAGTTCTCTATTATCCGCCCTTATTCGTGAGCACATTATGACCCTCTGTTATGTTTTCTACTGGTATGAAAGCAACAAAAGACTAATTTTTCTTTCTAGTAAGATAAAGGGAGATTTACCATAAAATTTGTACTATTGTATATTTATGTCAAGCAGACCAAAGGAATGCTGAATCGTAATAAAAGAGTCATAACAGTTTTTGAAATACATGAAAATAAATTCTTTGGAAAAGCTGGAACTGATCATTAAGTAAAGTTTTCAAAAGCAACTAGATGACTTCAGAGCTTACATCTCATTAGCTTCAGTGGTATGTTAGGTGCAAAGTCAGGTAAATGAGATTTTTCTTGAGTGCATCTGGAAGTATTAACTTTCCTTAAATTCCAAGCAGCTGTGAAACATTTCTGTGGAATTTTAGAACGTGGATTTTTTCCAAAAATCACTTGAAACCATAATTTTGATCTCAGTTATGGGGTTGGGGGGATGGGATTTAAATCCTGCCATCCTCAGTGGAGTTACTGATTTGCAGTGATCTAAATAAGGTCTAAGTCTTTAAAAACTGCAGTTCCAGGTTTCTGCTCACAATTAGGAGTAAAAGTTCTTGGCAGATTTTTAAAACAGTAGCTTATCCTACTGCAGCCTATTCTGCTGGACTTGATTCCAAGCAAGAATTAATGTATCACAAAAGGTCAGGGTGAGGAGCAAAGAAGAAAGATCACCGGAGTATTGAGTACTTTCAGTTTTGAACAAGATCATTTAGCGTGAACGACCCCAAAGACTGCAGTGTGTTTAAGGACTATGTGCAACCTAATAATGTAGGTCATTTACAAACACATTATTGTGAAACATGAACCAGAGGAAGTGTTCATAGCTCATTTTTTTTGTTTCAGGTATGAAATTACCCTTTTATCCTTCATATTCCATTTGAAGAGTTCTCTATAATAATAATAATAATAAAAA
>VZTL01054573.1:0-24556 GCA_013400535.1 Scopus umbretta
TTTTTCTGTATGAAATATAGTACATTTCTTCTGATAAAAAAGTGAATGTTCTAAAGTCTACCTTTTTTTTCTTTTTAAAGGTATTTTATTTCAAGTGTCCTTGTGAAAAAAGTCTCTCTTTAAATGTTTCCAGAGGCATTTGTCACTCATTCAGCCTTTAACCATGTTCAGCTTAATGCTGTGAATCATAGTATTCCAATCCCTTCCAGAAATTAGAAAAACAGTACATGAAATGGCAACTGTGGTAACAGTCAGTTTCTACTGAAGGTTACACTGAACTGTATAGTCTGAAATATTTTTCAGAGCGCCTTTTAAGACCAGAAAGACGTATAATAGGTCATTGTGTCATTGTCTTCAAGTTGCTGAAAACATTTACAAACTGAAAGTTATTTTGCCTAGACCTGTTAATTTCAGGGTTCAGCATGTTATTATGAATTAAATGAGTAAATTATTTTTAAACACTTGTTCACAACAATTCAGCAGAAAAAAACCAGTAACTTTTGGTCATGTGCTTTGAGTTTTCTCTCAAAATTTCTGTATTTAGAATACATTATAACATGCACCAGGTTCTCAACTTTCATCCAGTGAGACAGCTTTGTTTTAGAAGGATAGTTATACACATTCTAAAGCATAATTATGTATCAATACTGAGATCTACAGTCAACCCTGATGTCAGCCTCATTTTGTTCAAATCATAGGAGTCACAGTTCTTCACAGGCATCTTCTTATGTTTCTCATCTTATACATTTTAGTCCTCTCTCTTGACCCTGTTCAGAGTCTTGGATTGTTTCTAAAGGTTGACAGTAGATCTGGGATGGAGAAGTATAAATGGAAAGAAGAAGGAATGGTGGTGCTATGTTCAAGACCTCTAATGAGCAATTTACTGTCTTAAGGGAATGGGCCTGCACATAAGTCTCCAAACACCTTCTTACTTCAACCAGAGCTTCAGGACTCAAGCTAAATTGTTGCTGGGAAATCAAGCTAAAATTTGTTGGCATTCTGGGTTCAGAATTACTTTAAACATTAGTTTAAATACACAATAAAGTTTATTTATTGACTGAACAATTGCTATTTATAAATACATTACTGATAGCAACGACTGCGGGGCAGGGGGGAAGCTGCTAAAGCTCCTGATAGTGTTGTCACATCAGCATTAAAGCAAAGAAGAAATTTAGACTACAAACAAGAAACTGGTTTATAACTCCCAGAGGGGTGAGATGCTGAAGCAGCCTTCTCATGGGGTAAGGGAGAGGAGGAAAACACAGCAAAGCAAAGAATACATTCATTTTAAAATGAAGCTTGATAAATGTAAGGAACCAGCCTCAGCAGAGGAAGGCCTTTCTAAGCCTGTATTCCCAATAAGATTAAAGGGATTGTTGAAATCACTTCAAGCCCACTGAGGTGCTGTCCAGTGAGACTTTAAAGCGATGTGCACACTTCAAGAAAGGCACATGATTGTTGGGAGGACTCTGCAAATGAGGACAGGTTTATCTATATATAAATTAACAAGAAAACTTTGCAGTTTGGTTGAAAATGAAATGACCTCCAGGTTGTACTGCAAATTCAATGAAAAATACAAGAATGTTCTGTCTCCACAGTAAAGGCTGTAAACATACAGACTGGAAAGAAAAATGAGTATCATGATGGTAATCCCTGTACCAATTCATCAGGTGGTCTGGTTGCTTGCTTTATTTTATACTTTGTACTACTCTAGCTCTAAGCCTTAATCCTTTCTACAAACACCGCTCCTCTTAAAGAGCAAGGTGTGAATGATGTAGCATTTGTGCTTTAACAGCATTGCTGTGTTTTTAACCATCCCAGAGCTTTTTGTATAATAATCAACTACTAATGCAGTCTGCTCACTCTGCCTAAAATATGTCAAAAAAAGTATTTTCTAGTGAAGTTAAATAAAACTGACTTCTGTTATTGCAGTGAAAGACTAAGGCAAATCCAGAAAACAAGATGACTGGTAGGCTAACTTCTGAACAAATACGAAAGGACAATGGTAGTGAAATTAATGTCATCACAAAATAATTAATTCTTCACTAGAAAAAGACTGTGAAGATTTCTCTCATTACAAAACACTGAAGGTCACAATTGTCACAAATTATCATTTGCCTTAATTTCAACGTAAGAGAAAAAATTCTTAAAAAATAAATGTGTGGCTGGTGTTTTTCATGTAGAGAAAGAACAGGCTGTGGGTTTCATCGCACAAAGGAAAAATGCTCACTGATTACACACAGAACAGGATGGTTGTGCAGCATTGTCCTCTTCACCACGTATCTGACACTGGCTCCTTGGGATCAAAGCAGATCCTGAACACCATGGGGTTCGACATCAGACGGACCTGTTCGGCTTGCAAGGAGAGCTGTTTTGTGCAGCAGGTTACCATAGCAACTTGCCCCAATTTACATAGTGAATAGCTGCATAAGTTGATGTGACTCAATATAAGCATTCACTCTCAGTCCAAGTTTTCAGCTTATTAGCCTAAGACAGACAGAACTCCTACGTAGAAGTCAGAACCTGAAATGCCTAGGCATAAATGACTCAAGCCCATCTTCCTTAGACAAGGGTTCTCGCTTTGCAGTTTATACCTTATGCATATTTCCTGCTTGCAATAGTCAATTGCTAGCTTGCACAATTGGAATAAGACTTTTTTATGTGAACTTAACCTGCACAATTAAATACAAATTTAACCAATACCTTCCTCTCCTGCTATGTTAAAAAAACCCAACCAAATAAACAAACAAAACCCAAAACCCCAAACCAAACCTACAAACCCAAAAAGCAAACCCCAACAACTTTTTGCATGGAGTTTGAGACTAAAAGTCAGTTTCTTGTGCAGGAGCCTTGGGTCTGCTGCTCTCCTTAATTACTTAATTCAGCTTGACAATGCAACTTCAGAGTCTGACTTCTAAGAACATTTTAAATATTTTGCTGGACTAAGGGCAAGACACTGAAACTCAACAACTCCCCAATTTTTTATTTTTTTTTTAATTAGCATTGTGCCTAGTCTTAATCAAGACCTACTACTGACTAATATGTGTTAATCCCACTTACATACATTTGTAATCTTACATGCACCTACACACACATTTCTAAAAGCAAATTTCAATGTATGAAGGAGCTACTGAAGTAGGACTAATCAGTTTTGCAAATACACAATAAAGAATCAAAGATTAGACAGAAGTTCTTCAGAACAAAATCTGGTCATTGTTTTAGATTGTAACCAAAGCATGAGTCAATGTCATGATATTGTTGAAGGCAAATATCATACTGGGATCTACAAACAGGAGTTAATATTTGCAATATATATGAAGTGATCCCTATTTACTCAGCATGGATAGAATTTCTGTTGAAATAGAAGTTTCAGTCATTTTGTTCCAAGAAATACATGGAGGAGAGCAACAAGACAGATGAGAGGTCAAGAGAAACATGTACTAGAAAAGACAGAGAGTTAGGTACTATTTAGCTGAAAAGAAAGACAAAGTTCTTTATGAATATAGGAGGCCCTTGAAAAGAGGAGAGAAATAATCTGTTTTTCATGTTTGTGGGTTTAAATTGCAGTGAGAAAAATTAGGGTGAGACCTGGGAGGGAAGGGGAAACCTTTCTCACAGTAACAAAGAACCCCTAGACTACAGAAAACCGGAGCAACTGTAGGGTCTCCATCAGTGGAGATCTTAAGCAACATGTTAAATAAACTTTTACCAGGAACAACAGAGTATAATCAATAGAATAGTTCTGTTTAAATTCTCTCAAGGCTAGTACATTATATTTTGTACACTGGAAACTAATATGGTACTGATAAGAAAAGTGAAGATTTTCATCCCAATATGTTTATTTTTATTTTAACTCAAGTAAGCATTGGAACAGTCATAAATAACCTTTACCTCATCATACCACAGAGACCTTAATATTCCTTAGGTAGGGAGGGAAGAAGCAAGAGTCCAAAGATAAAGTCTGAAAAACTAATATCCTTAAGATAATTTGTACCATATAGCATGAAATGAGTATTGAAATTTCCTTTTCCACATTATTCTGGATCATCTTTACTCAGAATTATATTGAATTATATTATATCGACTGTATTAATTTATTGCCATTCAAAGGTAATTTATTGGTCAGTCACACAATAGTGAGTAAGTGTACTCTTAACCTGAGCTCTTTCATTCATTATTCAGGTAAAGAGTTGGTCTGATCTTTCTTACAGCACAGCTTTTCACACTGGAGGTATTAATCATAATAATGATAATTGTAGCAATTTAGATTTGTCTTCTGCTGCTCTTACGTTTGGCTTTACAAAAAAAAAAAAAAATTGAGGATCAAGAGAAGCAAGCTTTAAGTCGGGGATAGGATTCTACAACAGAATGGAAGTTATTGAGCATGAACTGAAGTCAAACATAATGCTGAAGTTAAGATGTGAAAATTAGAGAGAAGGTGATGATTTTTTGCTGCTGAGCTAAGGAAAGGTTCTAACTGGGTAATATTCTTATTGCTCTGCTTGAAGATCTGCAAAGACACTCCAATCAATTACTTTCAAAGGAAAGTCTCCTTTACCTGAAATTACTTTTTTTTTCTTTACTTTTAAAACTTCATTGTAAGTGATCCTAGATTCCTTGATCGTAAATAATTGTCCTCTGAATGTATTTATTAAGAAAAATAACTATGTTCAATATATTTTGTAAGTGTGAAATTTCTTTTTCTATAGACGCATAAATAATGTTTCTTCTTATCTCTGAGTTCAGAAATATTCAGATAGTGGCCCTAGGACCACATGCTCCATATAAGCAACTGTTTAAGGAATTCCATAATGCCGGTCTGACTAAAAAATAAAAAAAAATAAAAAAAAAAATAGATGAGACAAAACACATGACCCAGCCACACAACTGGGAAATACTGCTGATCACTCCCACCTTCATCAGTGAATTTCAGAACATACAATTGCAAGATTTAGAATCATCTGATACCTATCTTTCTGCTTGTCATACCTTTGTTCTTGCTGAGAGTGCTTTTCTTGGCTTTTTTTCCAGACTATTCTGAAAAGAACAGTGTCCATAGAAGAAATAAAAATACTGAAGTTATTTTAAGAGTAACTTTTACCTGAAGTTTTTAATTTAAAGTTTTTAATTTTTTTTTTTAATCTCAGAAAAGACCAAAGGAGAATATAGCTGCTATCCTTATTTTTCAAATTAAAAAAAAAAAAAAAATTTAGAAACAGGCTGGTGAAATGGCTTCCTGAAGTGGAAGAAAAAGTATCTAGGTTTCTGAAAACTTAGGCAGAGGCTATTTAAATAGGACACACTTTCTTCTTTTAACTCTGGGTAGATAATTTCTAAAATTTCTAAAATCTACTTTCCAAGTTTAAGCATTCTAAAAACTTCTGGGAAAATAGCAGCTTTCATTTGATATACAAGGTATTGAAAAAACAAGTACTTCACTTAGACTTTCTTAAATCTATTAATCTCATTCACAAAATAAAATACTTGAATGTGAGCACAGGTGAACACACACAGAGTACAGCTTTTTTTCAAAGAAAAAGGCATCTTTTAAAGAGTTGTTGCAAGAGTACACTGGTTTTTTATGCACAAATTATATTGATATCCACAAATAATGCATTAAGTTCTACATTAGACCTCTGGAAAAAGAATGTGGTCTTCTCTCTCCAGCTTTCTTCTAATAAATACTTGATATATAGCTTGAAGGTTCATGGGCAGGAGACTATCCGTTGTCTAGTCTCTTGAAAGTCTGATTCAATAATAACTAACACAACCAAAGACCCTAAAGAATACTGAAAATATGTCCTGGAAAGCATGATACTTAATAGAATTGTGCTCTCTTTTCAGTACTGCTGAAACAAACCTGCAGAGTTTTAGTGGTGGGAAACAGATATGATAGAAAACTATCTGTCTTTAAGAAGCTTTATTGGAAGAAGAAAAGGCTGAAAGGCTGTGGCTTATTACAAGCAAACTTAATATGATTCAAATGTTACATGTCTTGAAAAGAAGAAAAGACTTCCAAATTGCACATTTTTTTCCAGAATACAGGTACAATTCCTGGTATATCAATAGCCCAAGGGCACACTGTATTGAATGACTCATTAAAGTTTCATGATACAAATTTATTTCCTAACAACACTGCAGGAGTGTGTTGTTTTCCATTACAGGAAGCAATGCTTCTCAAAAGTGTTTACAACTCTCCAATTGCAAAATTTAATTTTCAAATTGAATGAAGCATAATGAGTGTAAACACCCAGGTTTACAAAACTTAACACAGGAAAGCAGATTAGAACAAGCAAAACAGGTGTATTAAAAAATTCTGATGTAGTGAATAAGCATCTTTCTCTTGATCAACGGCAATTCAAGAGAGACTTCCAAGGAACAAAGCATGGTCAAGCTAACAGCCTATCTACCTTCATCTCTAAGTTGATAAAAACAATAAATTTATATGCTCTTTGCTAAACATGGGTGAGGGAACACTCATCAGATTGAAATTTTTTTCTATCATCTCACATAAAAGCAGCTCATTGTTGAGATCTATAACTAAGTGTATCCTATGTCTTATGTCTTTGAAGAAGGCTATGATTCTGTTATAAAAATGTTGTTCTTATATGACAGTACCATGGTGGCAAGGGAAATGACTGAAGGAAAAAATTAGAAAAATGAAAACCAGAAGCACCAATCAAATTACAGGTAGACAAACTAAAAAATTACTAAATCTGAGCTTTTGAGTCCAATTTAAGAAGAAGCGAGATGGATAGGGTAGATCAATTGTACTCTACACACCAAAAAATTCAGTTCTGCTTCTGTGTCAATATCACTGACTAGAAATTTTGAAACCTGATTATTTCTATTGATCCCATCAAACAGAATCAAAATTAAAGAACCACCTCACTTTTCAATGAACTACTCTGAAGGCTACAGCAATTTAAACAAACAAAACTGACACACTAAGCAGAACAGTGAATGTGGTATAAAAATAAACATAACTGAAAATTTTCAGTTCTACACATTTTTCTATATTAATGACTTAATAAAATATTATATCACAAATTATTAAATCTATTTTGAATTAGTTTTCCTCACTTTTTGATAAATTTTATCAACAGATATTTACTCAGGAGGAAAAATCTCATGGCAACTTAACTCTAAATTACTTGGTCCTCTAGGGTGGTTTTGTCTTGATGTTCTTCTTAAAAAGACTAAAAGACATTTAACTCAAAAGTTGGGTTTTATCAGAAAATAAATTAGATATTTTTAAAATTTTTTTAATAGAGAAAATTGAAAATAGCTAAGTAAGCCCAGGTAGAAATATAAAAGCAACTTAAAAACAAGTGGCCAGATATATCCCTGTTTCCCAGTAGGTTTCAGTCTATTCTGCACCTTTCTGAATAGCGGCAAAATCTTAATAACCCCTGCTGATCAAGGAAGGTTATTTAGAAGGTTGTCAAGGCCTGGAAATCTGTTCCCTGCATTGCTTAGTCTACAGATCCTTTGTGAGTGCCCAGCTTGCTGTTATGACCCTGTCTCTCTCTTCTGCCTGGCATAATCTCCCCAGACAACGCTCAGCGTTTGCCCAGAAAGGCATCGTCTCCCCTCTGTCCAGGCAGTGTCACCTTGCCTGGTCACTCCTTTATAAAAGAAATAAGATGCACATTCAGAACAAAGAACTCAACCAAACATTTTCTATTACACTGCAACTTGACAAATTGACATACATACAGAAAATAGACAAGGTACATGATTTACAGTGGGGTTTGGAATCCAGTTCCACAAATAAATTGTAATTTTTTCAAATTGGTATTCAAAACCAAGATAAATTTGAATAAAACTTCATACATTTCAATAACTGTCTTTCCTGTGACATGCCAATGTATAATTGAAGAAAAGCCCAGGAGAGGTAAGAGTTTAGTTTTCCCATGACAGTCGTTTTCTTCTGGTTATGCCGTGACAGCTGGAGAGTGAGTCTTAATTTTTTTAGAAGTGAATTTAATTGCTTTAGAGAGTCAGTTTAGCATATCACTTCAGAAATGCCCCAAAGCTACAAGTAAAGCCATTGTTAGTCAAATTGCTTCTTATTTGTAAGATTCTTAGTTTAGGGCTGCAGTTAACACATTATGTTTTCACTATCTTACTAAGTATTCCACAAGTGGCCCCCAAATCTTATCCCTCTCGGAACATTTTCAATTAAAATTTTTATGATAAGGATCCATGATAGTCTGAGAAGTGTTGATGGTAGATAATGGGATGTAATCCAATGAATTTGGGAATCAGTGGCTTAAAGGGTATGCTGTCAACAAGAATAATCCATCGAGTCTAAGATGTTCTAAGGAAATAACTGTTTAAAATATGACAATCATTTTTAAAGAAGCAGTAAAATCCCTTTTCTGAAAATGAGAATTATTCTTAGCTTGGAAAGAACTTATCTTAAATGAAACAAATATAGTTTATAATTAACAGTGATTTACCTCCGCTGAGAATACAAAAAAACTTGCTGTTTTAATTGTAGAAAGTTTTCTAGTCATCCAAATATCATGGCTATATGTTTCTCATTATATGCAGTTCTTGGATAAGTGTGTGATAGGTACTTTATATCAGCAGATAAAGTATCTCTAGAGACAGCTTTGTCTTCTGGGGCATACGATTGGTTTCCAAACACACCAAAAAAAATCATTATTGTATACGTATGGAAAATAAAGTAAGGCAACATACAGCAATGACATAAAATATAGCAATTATGCTGTATTTTTTCCCTAAAGTACAAAACTTTCTGGAGATTAAAAAATTAGAAAATCTAATCATCATCTTGTATTTTATGTACATCTTGCATCTTGATAACCGCTTTCCACTATTTTTGTAAAGTTGTTCTTTACTTTGATTTTTTTTTGCTTGCTTGTTCAAAGTGGTAGGAGAGAGATTAATTCATTAGTCATATAGTTAAAAAACTAAGATGGATATGTACACATCCAATATATTAACAGAGATGTTCATAAAAATGTGACTCAGTTACTATTCAATGCCAGCTTGTCTTCTGAGTGAAGATATGCTGCTATCTTACAGCTAATTCTCGTGGTGACCAATACTACTGTCTTTAACCAATTAATAGACGCTATCTTACAGGCTGAATTTATTAATAATTATTTTATTCCTCTTTTCAAAAAGACAGCAGAAAGGAAGCTAAAATGGGGAGGATAAGCTCAATATGGTGAGACTATACTCAGAAATACACCAACTGTATTCCTGGGAAAATCAAAGGCTAAAAGGACAACCACTAAACTAATACATAAATGAGAATAGTAGAATACACTTATATTTCTCAAAAGATGCAGTACATGAATCTGGAATAACAGTTTATGCAAAGAAATTAGCAAAGTAACCCAACATACAAACACTAAAATATCTAATGATATATGAGGGTAGCTGACGTGGTTTAACCCCAATCGGCACCAAGCACCACACAGCCCCTCGCTCACCCTCCCCCTGCCCCGGCGGGATGGGGGAGAGAACCGAAAAAAGCCCAAAACAACTAAAACCCGTGGGTTGAGATAAAGGCAGTTGAATGGGATAGTAGTGAAAGAGAAAATAAATAATAATTAATAATAATAATAATAATAATGATAAAAGACTCTACAAAACAAGTGATGCTCAATGCAGTTACTTCCCACCCGCTGACCCATGCCCAGCCCGGCCCCGAGCAGCGATCCCTGCCCCCCGGCCACCTCCCACAGTTTCCATACGGAGAGTGACGCCGTATGGTATGGAATAGCCCTGTGGGCAGGTTGGGGCAGCTGTCCTGGCTGTGCCCCCTCCCAGCTCCTTGTGCCCCTGGCAGAGCATGGGGAGCTGAAAAGTCCTTGACTAGTGTCAGCACTACTGAGCAACACCTAAACCAGCAGTGTGCTCTCAGCATTGTTCTCATACTAAGTCCAAAACACAGCACTATAGCAGCTGCTAGGAAGAAAATGAACTCTGAATTAAGCTGAAACCAGGACAATAGCTCAATAAAAAGATAAACAAAATACAGAAATCAGATTAATTTCAATAAAGAAAAAGGAAACAATTTATTGTAGAACAACAAGTATAGTTTTGAAAACACTTCTCTAGCTGTTGGAAATGTTTCTAACAGGTGAGGATTTGACCAGATGTGCTTTCCATCTGGCAAAAAACTGCTCAAGAAAGGATTGTGTACAAATCTGTTTCTCCTTGTTCAGAAATTTCTAAGTGATTTTCTGTGAACAGTGAATGAAGTAATTGGACATTATTGGAAGAACACTTACTCATGAATTTTAAATAATTTTACTGCACTCATGTACTAGGGACCTGTACTCACAGAGAACATAAACACCAGAACACCTGAATTTAAATTACATTATAAGCAACAGTTCTGGAATGTGGTGTCCTACCCTGCTCTTACATATGCCACAGTGAAGCAACAAAGCATGACACAAGGGCCACTAAAGGATGCATATTACAACAATTAGCAGCAATACTAAAAAAGATCCACCTCTATAAGGATCTCCTCAACTTATCTGCATCAAATTTATCAACATAATCCGTGTTTTTCAGGACACCATATCAATAAAATCACATTGATGCTCCTGACAGTGACAAGAAGTTTCTTATTATCAGTCTTACCATTTCTCCTCCTTTCTGATGTTTAAAAGTTAGAAGAATTTTACAATAACATGGCAAAGTAATGATCAGTAATAGTAACCAAAAATACAAGAAAGCTCCCGCAGTGTTATGCTAAATTTACAGACTGTGATTGCAGAAATTTCAGTGGATAGTCTTTTTACCTCCAAATAAAATATACTTAAAGGACACATGAACAATTCTGCTGAGGAGTGCAGTGTGATATTTGGGCCTGTTTATTAATTTGTATTTCCATGAGGGAATTTAGTAACTAGCTGTGAAATATAACTTTATTGAAATGGTACATTTGCTAGATACAGGCAGTCTCTTTACAGGTATTCACAGAGAACATAATTCTAATAGTTGCATTTGCCTTTAACTCAGTATGGAGCATCCTTACGTCTTTTATACAGGAGAATGTCATTCAGACTCAAATATTTTTTATGGAACTTCTGTGTTTCTGTGTTCTGGGTCAGCTGGCCACATGCTTACAGGTCAGTAGGACTCAATGTGCAATTACTGTTTGCTGTGATCATCAGAATTCAGCAAAATGAACTACAGAAATCTTAAATCTAGGAAATCAAGGTCACCTTATTACAGTTAAAACAAAGGAAAACACCTGGAGAATGCAGCATAGAATGAAAATTCATACTATGATACTTTCATTTTCTTACAGTCAGGCAGGGCTTTCGGCACTACATTTAACTGTCCTTCTACCAAATTTCAAGCACTGCAAGTAGATTAGTGATCACAATTGCTTCAATACTTTTCTATCTGCTGTATAGGATTATGGCACACCTTTTTCCCACAGCATAGGCAAAGAAAAATTACTATTTCACCTCACAGAATCAGTCTGAGTTTACTATCCAGATACTACAGAAAATGTACAAAACGCCTTCCAGGACAGCTGATGGATACTTTATTTCTAGCAGTAGTTTTGTTCCTTTGTACCTTTTAGTGTGTGGCTGATCTCTAATGCTTAGCTCTTCTAAGAGGATTGAGAATAGTTTCAACCATATAAGTAGGAATTAAAGAATAAACATCTACTAATTCACAAACATACACTCTGTGTAAAATCCAGACAAAATGAGCTCATCTATGCTGTTTCTTCTCTTTGCTAAGCCTACTCTTGTATTTGTTGTGGCCTATTCTTTTTAGTCTCTCTTCAAACAGAGGTCTTTCCATAATCATAACTGTTTCTGCCTCCATGTCTGGACTCTCAGAAACAGATTGTATTTACTCTCATTTCATCTATCTCTTTGATGGTATGTGTTAATAGCTCAGCAATAAAACTATTTCTAGCCATGAACGTGTATAAGCCACCATAATTTGTCATGCTCTATTGGCATGTCAATAGTTGACATTAAAAGAAAAAAAAAAACAAAAAGCCTAGGCAGTCTGAACTGAATTCATAATCTACTTTGGCAGGATTCTCAGAAGCACATGCCTATGGTTTAAAAAGAGTATAGCAACAGTTACCATATTGGCTAACGTGCCTCACACAGAACAAAACCATCAAATCTAAATGGATGACTTAGTATGAAGTGAAATAAAAGAGCCATCAGTGCTTGTTCAAAGGTGATTTACACATTTGCCATTTATTCTGAGATACATCTTCATCAATACCAATTTCTCACTTTAATGTGCTAAACTGCAAATACCATATTTGCAGTCACTGATTTTTTATTCTTTTTGAAGAGATTTAATTGTGGCAAGAATGTGTTTTCATGATTCAGGCCAGCCATCTACAGTGTTCTATTCATATGGAATGGAATGGAATAGAATAGAATATTTCAGTTGGAAGGGACCTACCATGATCATCTAAGTCCAGATGGATGCATGATTATGAATTGTAATCCATAAGGCATCCAGTAACGCCACAACTGCTGTGTAAAAAAGTGGTTAATTTCTTAGCATGTGTGACCTTATTACACCAGACGTATATCAGACACCAAGTAACAGTGCAAACCCAACAGTTCTCATTACCAGATTAATCTGCCTTCCAGAGTTTAGAAGCTTCTTTGACAAAATCATTAAATTCATACTTTGTCTTTTTCAAGAATTCAGTAAGAGAAAGTGTGGTCCTGTGTCATCCATGGTTAAAGTGTATTTTGATGGTGGCACATCATGCCCTGCCCAGATTACCTCAAGCTGTTTACAGCCTCATTGCTCCAGATGTGGAAGGCAGTTGCATTCTAATGGGAGTAGCATATAATTGGCATTGCAATTTAAGAGGTCAGAGAACATCAGCATTAATTTGGTCTCAGTTTAGATGGCAACACATGAATTAAAATCATGGATAAAAACCTTCTGTACTAGAACAAATTGGTTGGTCACTCCTGAAAATGTTAAGCGTGAGTTTGCATGACAAACATTAAAGAACAGTTTTCCTGTGAAAGGACGTGATCTTTAGTATCGCTTAGAAAGTTTTTTGAACAAATTGTGTCCACAATGTCTTTGATTTCATTTTAACCCTGTTTTCATTGATCTGTGCAACTATTTCAGAGAAATGTTAAAAAGCAGTTACAGATGGGCTGAACAACAGAAGCTGTCTACAAGCTTTCTATTCGAAAACTCACAGAAGTCTTAAAAAATTGCCAAGTTCAGCATAAAGGGGTCATAGCTTTGTCTTTATTTACATTCCCACACAAGCGCTTGGGAACACTTCCAGATTTTTGCCATTCCTTTCAGCTCTATACAGGAAACATGGCAATGGTTTGGAAGGAGTTTCCAGGTGTTGGATGACAAAGCAGACTCCAATGAAATATTACATCAGCATAATTTAGAGCGCTTATTGTTACTTTCAGTGGAGGTGAAGAACTAATTTAATATCTGGACCTTCAATACAAATTTGATGATAATTCCAAATTTTAATGCATGTTTATCTAAATTTAAGCTTACTAGTTACATAGGAATTTGAATGGCACCTTCAAGCTCTATTTCTAAATCTTGTTAAACCACAATGTAAAGCTATGCTTATATTTAAAGACCATACATATATACACATATAGAGAGAGCAGGCATCTGGATTCTTTCTTCACTTTTGGATTTCCAGATAAGCTGGTTTGTAAATGTTGGACATCTATGAAGAAAAATAAAATCTACTGCACACTTTTGAAATAAGCAATAACTCTCTATGTCCTGCCATTTCATAACTAAGTATGATTTTTTACACCCAGAGTCGTCTTGTCAAATCCCATGTTTTTGTCATTGCTAGCTGTAATTTGGACACATCAAGGGACCCTATTCAGTGAAAACTCTATTGGGATCTGTCAGATCAGCTGCCAAATTATACCAGTCTATCATTAAAATATAATCTTTATGTTTTATTTGACACCTTAAGCTGATATCGGAAAATTAAATTAGGTCTGGGATCATGGACCTGGTCAAGGACTGGTAATTTGAATCCCATTTCACCATTACAAAAATCATCATTTTTAAGGAAAAAATTTAAAATCTGAATTCTCAACTTTATTTTTTTTTTTTTTTAAATGCCTTACATATAAAGAAATAGCAGAAGGGTCTGGGAATAAAATACTTGTTCTTCAGTGATCAGTTCTTTTCATCCTTAGGGAAAAGGACTTCAGTGAGAATTTTCTGGGAGGCATCACAGCTAAAAGATGCATGAGATGCATAGATTGCAAAACACAGCTGGAGTAAAGGCGTGAGCACATGAACACATCATCACAAATTTAGCTAAGACAGCCATTTGCTTCCTCATGATAAATGTAAAGTAACAGGACTTTACAAGTGGTTACTATGCCAAAGTAAGGTTTTCCAAGTGGATATGATCAGAACCAAGTACAAACTCTCGCAGCCTCATGCAGTGCAGAGTCTGAGCTGAAGAGTAGATGTGCCATTATACCACTGCTAGTTAAACCACAGAGAAAGCTGCATTTCACCGACTCCAAAGGCTTTGGAGTGACACAGAAGTAAGTGTAATTGCATTCACTCAAGCTCTAAGCACCTAAGATATTTTTACTTCATATCAACTATGCCATTTTCAATCACCATTTTTTTTTTTTAAAAAAAAAATATCTCACCATAAGTTGGCTATGATTGAATGCATGAGGCCCCCTAGGCAAAGACATCATTTTAGAGTTACAGAGGTACTTATCAAAATTATCAGTATTAAGGTTCTGTCCATGGTATAACAATTTTCTTGAGGAAAGCATTATATCTGAATATTCAGCTGATTTTATTAAATCAGTTCTCATAGGCCATGCTCACATCCTTTGGGGTGTTTGATTTCCATGAACATTTGAGTGACAAACTTATTGACATGCACATTTGTGCAAAGTTAATTTCAAAGTACTATGCACCAGTATTTGCAGAAGGAAAGTAAAATCCACACACGAAAGTATTTGTGCTGGAAGGGCTTACTGCTGTGGGACTTATCTGATTTACCACAAAATCCTGGCCTCCAGCAGTCAATATCTGCTGAACTACTCATGATCTCTGGAGTTCAAAATTATTTCAAAAACTTGTTGTTTTTTTTTTTAAACTATTAACATTGGTTTAAAAAAGAAATCTACTCATAACAACCAGAAAAAGAGATTTAAGATTTATAGTGAACATATTAACTACTTAGCTCCATTGATAGTAGATACAGTTTTCATGGAGAATCATATTTGTAGATGTCTATTGGACAGGGTTTTTCCTGTTTACTTTTTGCATGTGAACAATATATATCCAATGTTAGTTCCAATGCCAACTTTGCACGTACTTTATCCTTCCTTTCCTTCCCTATCAGCCCCCTTAACAGATTCACTTTTCCCCGCCAGAAGAGTGAAATAACAGGTGATAGCTATAGAAAAATACAGCTTTATTCGATCCATTGAGTGAATAATTTCTTCTCTGGTTCGTTAAACTTCTTGGTAAGAAAATTCAAATTCATATACATTTTTCTCCATTCTCAAGTACAATTCCAGTTGTGTTGCTCATCCACTTTCAATATAAAAGATTAATTAAAGCATTAATCTATGCAATCATCTTCTAAGGGAAGTAATGATAGTTTTATACAAAATTCACTGTATAATGGTGTAATCATATTTTGAAGAACCTCTCATAAAATCACATTGAGCTGAGGAAGGAATAGAGCCTCAATAGTTGTCCTTATAGGACTTTGCTATTGTTTTCTGAGTTGCAGTTGCTAAACTACTTTGGAAACAGATCATTGTTTATATTTCCACTTCAGAATTATATTTGGATTCTACCAGCTGTGGACACTGTCAGGAAACATGCAAAGTAAAAATAATAATAAAAAAATGAGTTAGAGGGCTCAACACAAAGTTTTAGCCAGGTTTCATATTCCTATATGAAGATGCTTCAATTTACTTATCACTGCACAATTTGTAGGAAAGGAAGGAAACAACAACTAAGTTCTGCTTCCGTGCTTTTCTGTGATCAGTGGAAAAGCTGAGTTTAGTTTCAGTTTTTAAATAGATAATAAAATTGTCATGTAAGAAATTAACTTGCGTGCATTGTTTGGAACAGATTCATCATACCAAATATTAAAGGTATCAACACTCATTGCTCATGTATAAGGGTATGTTGCTATTACCTTTACTACTGAAAATGAAAGACTGAAAAATTTCAGGAAAGAACTAGGCTTTTCTCTCTTTAAAATCTGCATGGAAAGAAGTGGTAGGGCGATCCCAGTATTTGGATTCTCCTGAATCAAGGAGGCATGTAAAATAGAGAATCTGAAAGTAACCTGGACAGCTTGTTAGAAGTATGCCTCCAGCACTCCTGTGCTGCTCTGCCTCTGTAAAATCTTGCACTCACACACAGCAAGTGCCTCAGAAAGCAGCATGTCAGTGGGATTATTGGGTAGGCAGAAACCTCGCCTGGGGAGAATTGTACCCTTTTTTATTCTTTTTAGAATGTGATGTGCAGGGCTTACAAAAAATAGACCTGAAGAAAGGAGAGATGCTAACCTGCAAAAATGTGAAAGAAAATAAAAGGTGCTCTGGGAGCCAGCACAAAACACAGAATGAGCAGAAGATTTCTTATTCATATACATGAACATGGCTACATTTCACTTCCTTCACACACAACTATTCCACTTCTCTCTGTATTCTTACTTAACAGGCAGTCTCCTGGGAATCCTCCCTCTAGGAGCTTGTAAGGGACATTATAAGTTTTCTGACCTTTACACTTCCCTGCTTCAGGGTCTCACGTCACAGTTACCAGATCTTTAGTCAAGGACTGGAGGCTGCCAGTCAGTGCTAGTTAATACCACTCCATCCAGGTCAACACAGAATACTAACAAATGTTTAATTTGCAGGCCTAACACAGGCAGCGGGGCAAAGCCAAAGACTGTTTCCAATACAACATGGCATAACATATTAAGCTGTTGTCCCAAGTTTAAATTTTACCTCTGATTTTTATATTCGAAAACAATTTATTAAGAGTTATCAATTTGTGAACGTTTAATAAGAACCAACAAAAATATCTTTCAGGTCAAAATTTAAATATATCTAGGACAAAGAGGAATTTTCATTTTGATACTTTCCAAATACTTAATTTCTTATGATTGAAATCTGACTTGCTTTGTCTATTTGTTTGCCCACATGAATGTGTCTAAGATAAATCCATTGCATTACTTATAACTTCCAGCTACAGTTAAGGTCAGACAGTTTGTCACTACAGCAGAAGATGGGGAAAGGGAGTTGGAGGGAGACAGATAATTAGCCTTTCTCCCCCCCTTTTCTGCCCTTCCAATTTGCATCTTTTTCTTCCTTGGATCTCCCCCTCTGTGACTCTCCCTGGCAGACAGCAACACCACGTGAGCTCTCCTGCCATGGCATAGGGAGAAGCTCCAGGACTAAATGCATTCACACTGGGGTCATGTCCTTCCCTTTTCACTGTTATGAGCATTTTTAACACATGCTTATAATATTTAAATAGTATTTTCCTGTAAATACAAAAAAAATCCATATTTTTCCTTTGGGAAAAAAAAAACATACTTGGATTAAAAGTAAAGTTTTGTTATTTCAAAATTTGTCAAAATCAAAACGAAAAGAAATCCATTAAGATACATTTACTCTTATTGTTGATACAAAATTGTCTGTCTTTTGGCTGATTATTTCTATTTTGACATTCTAAGAAAGGTCCTGCCTTGAACCATTGACTTTGGCCTCACAGGTTAGTTAATCCATTGCTGTTGTGTGTACCATCAAGCAAATGTTAGCTGGAGGTAGGAGTTACCTTGCCAGATAAGTGTGTGCCAAAATGTGGAGTTCAATGTCCCCTCTCCATTCCGCGTGTCCGTATAGATGCTGGAAGCACTGAGACAAGGAAGCAGCTATCAGGGTAGATTCATATGGCATAGGTAAACAAAACTCACCCTTCCCACACTGTTTTTTTTTTTTAAAAAAAAAAAAGAAAAAAAAAAAGAAAAAAAAAAAAGGGGAAAACTAAACTTGCAGGAACCAGAACCTGAGAGAGCTTGAACTTAAAAATTAGATACAAGAGATACAAACAGTTTAAGCCTTTATGCTTGTGATTTTCCTCACAACAACTGTAACCTACAATGAACTGGGTTTTGATTACTCATGACCCCTTCCTGGGAATCTCTGGGTAAGAAGACTGGAGGAGAACAGAAAACGCTACTCAATGGAAATTCAGAGATAGTGGATGTCATATAAAGCTACAGTTGATATCTATTGACATATTGGTGTTTGGAAGCTTTGCAAAGATTAGGCCATACCGGGCCCTTGAGCCTGTGGCAACATCAATGGATGTTCTGTAAAGATTCCTGCCTTTAGCATTGTCATCCTTTATCTTAGTAAACATCAAAATCTGAGCACAAAAGACAGAAAATGTGCTATTGATTTTCCAGTATTGTCTTAACCTGCAGCTTAATTGAAGGTCAGTATATGTATTCCTGTCAAAGACAGACTTTTGCTTTTGATTGTGGGTGTCTGACACAAAACTCTCCAGAGGGAGAGCACAGATACTCTTTAGACAGTCCACAAAAGAAGAATACAAACCCCAACACTTTCAAACATTCTTTAAGGAAAATTCGGGCATGGAGAAGAAAAACTGCAAAGTAATTGGATTAGATGTCAAAAGCTTTACAGAAAAGAAGGTGGGAGAGGGAGAGAGAAGGAGGGACAGAAAGAGAGGGAGAGAAAGGGTCAGAAAGAGATGAATGTGAGTTTGTTGTAAGACAACAAATAAATGGTCTCTTTAGAGGAAGTAGATGACTGCCTCTCTCCCTCTGTGTTGTTCTCTCACTGAGGGGTGTAAAACACCAAATTCTCCTTTTCTAACAGTGTAAAATAGCAGCTTTTGTGCATAAAAGTAGCTTGTTTTATTAGAAAACAAATGTAGTATGACGGTGAAACAGAAGTTGTCAGATAATATATAGGAAAGAAAAAACAACATATTTCTTATTTTCTGTTATTGCTCTTGCTTTGTTATCTTTCACCATCCTCCTCTCATGAATTATCAGATTTTGCCATTTCATATCCGTTTTTCAAGAAAGTTGTAAAGATTATTTCTCAAAAAAAAAAAAAANCAGCAGTGGGAAGGGAGGGGGGAAAGCGGAAAAAAAAAAAGAAAAAAGAAAAACACACGAGTAGATACTTCTATTTCCAAGACTTTCCAAATAATTTATGAAGCTTGTACATTTCCTCTGTCATTAATCTACTTTAAGTCTCTTTCTCCTCCACATTAAATGAATTCATTTTCTCCTATATATGTCAATCAACATCATCATATACTCCTCCTGCTTCCACTCTAATGACTGAAAACCCAGGAAGAAGAGCAAAGGAAAAATCTTTATGGCTATTTAGCTTGACACTGCAGTGAAGCTCCTCAGATGGTGACAGTCAACCTAAAATATTTTGGTAAAATCAGATAGTCCTGTAAAAACCCTTCATTTCTGACAGTATAAGACTTTCTGAATGAGCTTTAGACTGTTATTGGAGGATGACTTGCATGGCCACGAGGATACTGAGCAAAACCAACATTAAGTCAATCAGAAGATTTTTGCAGCTAGGAGAGCATAAGGATACCTGGTCTTCCTAAAACTTTTAAACATGGATTATTTGGTGGTGGATGAAGTGAATGTATTTATTTAACTGTTATTTGCTCCAGAATGAATGTATGCAAGAACATATACAGCTGATAGCTAGCAACTGTTTGTATTTGAACTTTCAAACCTTTGGAGTTAGGGTTATAAAAAATTAACTTGGCTTAAATGGATAAAGGTAAACCTAATCACAGCCACTGAGTAATATCTCAAAAATATCAATGGTCTAAAAGTGTTTCCTAGGAAAACTGAGTTCTTAAGTCCTGGAAGGACAAAAGGATTCATTATTTTTAAAAGTACTCAATAAGTTCAGACAGCAGTGTTCTATGGCCATACAGTCACAAAATAAAAGGCAGATGTTTTATTCAGCAAGAAAGAATTTGTTTTTCATATCATGATTCCATTAAAGTCACACTTTTCATTTGACCTCCAACCATCTTTGGACCTCTCCTGGCTCAGCACTTTGAACAAGGATTGAATGCATGGCACGGTGCATCTTTCATAATGTGATTATCATATTGAGTTTGTCATTGCAGATTCTGATACCAAATTGTTGCTATCATTTATGATAGCTATCATATGTTTTTGAATGCTTATTAACTAATTAATCTGCTCCTTATTTAAAAAAAAAAAAAAAAAAAAAAAAGATGTAGGTGCTGGTCTTTCATTAGAATGGCTCCAAGTATGAGGATTTGTATCCAAACCAGTCAGAGCTAGATCTATGACACGCATCAGGTTTCTGGGGTTTCTAGCACATAATCTTGTGCTCACACTACTGCCATAAAGCATGCACAATGATGTGGAACAGCACAAAAGCTACAGTAGCAGGTGTATGAGATTGGAGCATTACTCACAAACAGTAAAACTTATGAGTCAGCTCTGGTGAGCACCCTAAATGAGTGCTTGTAAAACCTTTTGTATGGCATCTTCATGTACACTACATGTCTTCATACTACAAGAAAACATTTTATGAGCATTTGAAATAATTTCAGTAACTTAATATTCTGTACCTATAAACACAAACGATAATTACCACAAATCACTGAGTGAATACAGGGGATCAAGTAAAAGTATCAAGATAATTCTCTTAAGGGATAACAAAATGAATTTCAGCTGATGTAAATACCTGAAAAGAATAAGGTTCCATTTCTGTAACTCAAATCAGGAAAAACAGTGGGGTGCAGCTGAGGAAATTTAAAAGACTATTCTAAAATAGTTCTACTAGAGGTACACTTTTAAATATTAAGGTCCAGTTCCTGCTTCTAGGAAGATGAAATAAATTACTCTGCTAGAACTCATTCATTTTTACTCTGTTTATCCCATCTATTTATTTGTTTTTGTCCTTCATGTAAGGTAACTACCTATACTGGGTATGGTATTCTGTTCCATTTCTTTATGCTTTCTCATTCCAGAGAAGGGAAATATTTCTCTTTTAGTTTAGTTTACCTTACTTTTAAAAGAGTGTGTTACTTCAGAAAGCATTTCTAGTCCAGCATACTGGACTAGATGGTAACAGCCAGTCTTAAGACAAAAAGCAGTGTATAATAAGCTTATTTGATTTCAGACGAAGTCTTAAAAATAGTATACACAGTACCTGATGTCCATTAGACCCATAGCTTCAAGGGTCAAAACTGAGCCAGGGAAAAGTCCTTTCTTTCAAGCTGCAGCTTACACCGAGCACTTTGGTATGGAGAAAAGAACATTTCAGAGAGAAGGATGCAGATGATGTAAAAACATAATAAACCAGTTTGGGAATGTTTTCATGCTTCCTAAATGATTGTCTGTGGTCTGAATTATTCCTGTAGCTACGAAAGCTGTGAGTCATACTCCTTGGCAAATCACAGCCAACTTCTTTAGACAAAGTTAGCTAATGCTACGGAAACAAAGCAAACCGAGAACAAAAAGCTTCCTAAACACCTGAACACAGCTAAAGAAACACGAAGTTCTACATGATGCCATAAACTTGTAGCAATTTCTTTCACAGCAGGAATTCAATACAAATATAAATAGAATAATTCATCTCATGATATGTTTCTGATGGAATATTAATTCTTCTGGGATTTCTTATTGCTTCTTTTGAAAACACTTTTTTTCCCCCCTCTGATCCAAATTGTGAATTGTGATTACTACAGACAGCAGTATAAATTGGCATTGCAGTGGAGACTTAACTGCGCATCTTTCTGGCTGCATTTATAACCCACCACCACCTGTATATTTTGGATCTAATACAATGTATATAGCACTACAGTGAGATTCTCTCTGGAGAGTTCAGTCACATATGAGAATGCCCGTGTTCTCTTCTCAGGCTCACAATGTTTTACAGCAATTTGTGACAGTAGGATTAACCCATAGCATGTATTTTCTGAATTATCATAATCACCAGTGTCTTTCTGCTGTCCAGAGAGCCCTTTTGCCTCCTTTCTTATTACATTATGTAAACTAAAGATTGAATGGCCACACCTCAAGTCAAGCACTCTACTATTGAATTTAGAATGACTAGCTTATATATTTTTAAGGAAGACTGAAGAACACAGAGGACTGACTTGTAAATTAGACAAAAAAACCAAGAAGCCTAGGAACATAAAAACATATTTATCCTTTCAAGTAAAATACAGCTGAGATACAGAAAGCAAACTGTTGTCCAAGAGGTGGACTTTAACGTAGAAACATACAGATTCTCTTACAGAGGCTGAAACTCAGAGTTACAAAATGACAACCACACCAGAATGCAATCAGTAGCTAGAGAATATGATCTAATGAAGAACCAAAGCACTAACTTGATTTCTTTTTGTTCTACCAAAGCATATAAAAGTCATTGTGTTCCAGCGTTATAAAAATTCTACTGATATGCCATACTTTCACAGTGGGAGTCTGTTTTTTTTTCTTTTTAATTACCAGGAAGCTGGAAAAGACTTGACTTCCCAAGAGAAAAGGGACTTGAAACTCAGCCAGCCATCTACAAGTAATCCTACAAAGACAGTACAAGCTACATTTCTATACCATGATCAAAAGCCTAAAAGAAATGACTGGGAATTCACTGAATTTATAAGTTCCTATTTCCTCTTTTAGACACTGATACAAAAATTATAGATGCTATATTTTGCCTTAAAGTATTTCTGGAAAAATTTATAAATTATATAAATTTAAACTAACTTTCTCATCTTTTCTATCTAATTTTTTGTAGCTAATCTTTTTTTATTACATTTATACAGGATTGCTTTTACTTTTATACCATTTAGGGTTTGTGGTTTTTTGTTTTTTTTTTTTTTTTACTTTGAAACATTTTCAGGTTATACTTAGCATTTATTTATTTTCTATTTCATCACTCCTCTTTGACTTTCCCTTTCCTATCCCTCCTAACTTCATATCACTTTGTATCTACCACATATTCTTAAGTTCAGGCTTTTTGCTTAAGATTTCCACAGTACTTTTCTGCACCATTGCCTTCAGCATGGGCTTCTTTTTGCCTGGCTGAATTTATTAGAAGTGTTTTATAAACAACTAAGAATAAGCACCTAAGAATACTGGATTTGAGAAAGAAATCCCTAACGAATTTAGGGAGGGATTTCTCAGTTCTTGAGCAGTTGGGGTTTGGCCACACATAACAGCCTGGTCTCCCTTCACAGCTGTACCGACAGGAGAGTCAGATAAGCTAAACTGAGGGAATGGTGAATGTCTGGTACTTCATACGCCTTTAAAAAAAACCCAACTAACTAAAGGTACATGGTCGTAATGTTGGAAATAAACATTGTTTCAAACTAAAAATAAAAAATATTCTGTCTAGATAAGGCAGTTAATGAAACACAAATATATGTTTTGTAGTGTTTTGCAAAGGGGGAATTTTCTCTTAACAGTAAATAAATTTGAGTGAACTGCTGCACAGAATAAAAGTAGTTCATTATCCCTAACTCTAACAGCACTGGGGGGTGACAAAGAGAAGGGGGAGGATTTTATTTTATTATCATTTATTTATACAGACTCATTCCTTGAATCATGTGTCATAGTAAATATCAAGAACGCTTTCATACAGGGATACACTTAGCTCCTGTAGGTTTTGGTGCTTGTTTTCAGGGTTGAGGGGACAAAACTTGGCATTAATCATTCTAAAAAGAAAAAAAAAAAATATCTTTTTTACTTCAAGAAGGAATAGTTGAGAAATCAGACAATAGAGATTTCACCTTAGCTCATATGTGCAAAGCTTTGGACTTTTCATCATCTGTAGGTGTTTTGGAGCAAGTTTACCGGTAACTCTCTGTACAATCTCTCAGTCTCTCCCATTAAGCCCCCACAATCTCCTGTTGCACAAACAGAACAGAAAATACTGCGGTGTTAGTTCAGCAGATTGTCTATGCTTTTTAACTCTTCCTAAGGGATGTCTGTGTGTTTGATATCTTGTCTCTCTTCTGCTCTGTTCATTAAAGTCTGTGTCACATGAAGATCACCTATTTCACTTTATCACCCAAGGGTAGTTCATTATTTCTAAACTAAGATCTTCAGAAAGATTTTGGTATGAAAACCTCCTAGAGGTCTTGTAAATGAATGTAAAAACGATTCTCGGTCTCAGAGCAAGAGTTTGTATTGCCAACAAATATTTTTCATTCTAAAAAAGATGAAGTTCTGGATGAACTTCAAATTTCAAAGAATTCAGTATAGATGAGTTCCTTGGAGTTCAGAAACATATAATCTTTAGGGGACCCAAGGCACTTAATATGGAAAAAGTGTTACATATATTCAATGTTGCACCTTCATACATGGATTTTTTTCTCAGCTTTTCTTTTCCCATAAATTGTGTCCTTTCTGAAAAACCTTTTCAGCCTGCTTCATTTGATTGTTGAAGTGGCCTCTTTATTTAACTGAGAGTTTGTTGGTTTGTTGTTTTTTTGT
>VZTL01054573.1:24615-87031 GCA_013400535.1 Scopus umbretta
TTGGGTTTGACAAATTTCCTTTGGAACAATTTGGATAATTCTATCATACCAATCAGCCTAGTTATGTTTCATACATTACTGAAACTCGGGAAGGAAAAAAACCTGTTTGTGAAATGTCTAATCTAGAAAAAACCTCAGTAGGATGCTGTAGCATGTTAAAATGCAACCCTTCTAAGTCTTTCCTAGAAATATGACAGGTGTCAGCTAGTGAGGTGCAATATTGGCATTAACTTCTTTTTATCCCCATTGAATTGAGAAATACTAAAGGGGAAAAAAAAATATGGAGAAATAGCCTTGAAATTTCATGCATTCCATACATAAGATTCCTGGTAAGGAATATTTTGCTGGTACAGATGCTCAATGAAAGCAGCTCTTTTTCATGGTATTTTAGTTAAATGAAAAGTGAGATGTGGGTGGAGAAACCCCCCGAAAAGCCCACTGATCATTTCATTAACATTTTATCTCAAAGATTGAGAAATGCCACAAGGAAGTTAAATGCATTAAATGAAGATCAGTTTTGTGATGCCAATTGTACAATGTGCAAACTCATAGGGGCTTCTACTACATAGCTAGTTTATATTTTCCCTTTTATTCTGTTAACTATTTCTGAAGAATTAAAACCAAACCAATCTCTGAACCTGAGTGAAAAAAAAAAAAAAAAAATCAAAACTGTCTGTGAGAGGGGATTCTTCCATATTGGAAAAAAATTTTAGAAAGCAAGTACAGATTAGCTAACAGCTATATAAATGAATTATTGCAGTGACCACTATTTATAGGATATATTTCACGGACTGCTGCCTCAAAAATTTTAAGATATTAAATTAATTTTATCATGATCTTTTCTTCAAACCAACTGTATATCTAACTATGGTTTTAGGGGCTTATGGGTTTGAGGATTGTTTTTTGGTGTAATACCTAGAATATGTTAAATGAAGAGTGAAATTAGAGAAGAGACATATGTATACTAACAGTTCGTAGAAAAAGATCTTGATATAATGCTTAGCTAAATACTATGGACATTAATCACATAAATACCTTTTCCAAATATTATACATTTCTTGTGTAATTCAAAACAACTTTTCCACAAATGTTAACCTTTTCTTCTCATCTTCACTGTATCTTAAGGTTCTTGTGCCCTAGTACCTTTACATCAGCACAGAGATCAAAACCATGGTCATGTTCTGTGTTTTTATTAAAGTTGTAACATTTAAATACATCTCCACAGACAACTTACACGGGGACTCCTCACAAGTGAATATATCAGTTATAGACCTAGTTATTTTTAAAATGTTCAGTGCTTTTCTGTGCTTTATATCAATTTCTTCAAAGCTTATTATTTAATTAGAAGTGGTTTCAGTACTCTGTATTCAGCCTTAAATAAATAAATAAGAAGCTGAAACATTATACTTTGAGCCGATGCAATAACAAAAGTAGATGCTTTTGTTCACTCAGCCTGTATTGTATCTTGATGGCTGATTTTCTTATTTTGCTGTACAGGCATTACAAGGTGATCATCATCAACACTCACTTTCTGCCTGGGGTTTGATTTTTTTATTAATGAAGTATAAACAGAGTACGTTCTAGCCTGTTGAAACTCAGCTTTTCAGACAGTTTGCCTTAGAGGTTGTTGTGGTTTAAACCAGCAGGCAGCTAAACACCACACAGCCACTCGCTCAGTCTCCCCCTCCCCAGTGGGATGGGGGAGAGAACTGGAGAAAAAAGTAAAATTCATGGGTTGAGATAAAGGCAGTTTAATAGGACAGAAAAGGAAGGGAAAATAATAATAATAATAGTAATATACAAAACAAGTGATGCACAGTGCAATTGCTCACCACCCGCTGACCCATGCCCAGCCCGGCCCCGAGCAGCGATCGCTGCCCCCCAGCCAACTCCCACAGTTTCCATACGGAGCCTGACGCCGTATGGTATGGAATAGCCCTGTGGGCAGGTTGGGGCAGCTGTCCTGGCTGTGCCCCCTCCCGGCTCCTTGTGCTCCTGGCAGGGCATGGGGAGCTGGAAAGGCCTTGACTAGTGTAAGCACTGCTCAGCAACACCTAAACCATCAGTGTGTTATCAACATCCTTCTTATCCTAAATCCAAAGCACAGCACTGTGCCAGCTACTAGGAAGAAAATGAACTCTGTCCCAGCTGAAACCAGGACACAGGTTTACTTAATTCATACACAAAATTCTTTTTTTGAGAAAGCCAATTCCAAACTACACTTGGGCAAAAGCTATCTGTCTGGTTAACTGTTCCACCTTGATCTTTCTATATGTTATTACACGTGACCTCCAAAGCTTGTTACTTTTTAAAGACATGGTCAAGCCCACTCCTTATGCAGAATATTCACTGAACAAAATGTAGTCACCCCACTTACAGAGATTATTCATGCTGCAATGCTTTTAATTCCAGCTGTGGGGTATTAGCAATTTTGGGAGAAAGCATTTGGGAGCATAAAGGAGGAACATAAATGTAATTAACGTTTAGAGGTCAACACCTTTCCATGACTTTGCATTCACACTGCCCTGAAACATCAGTGTTCCCCTGCTCCTCCACATGGTTTATTACAACCCTTTTCCAGTATCAAAAACTTTATGAAATTCACTTCTATGGTCCTCACAGTTGCACCTTAACCACAGTGTATCAGGAAAACATATCACCTGCATTATTGGCACTTGTCTGACATTCATCTTTAAAAGAACAGTAACCCTTTTACACATTAGTATTATCCCAAAGCATGAAAAAAACCCTTAAACTGGCAAAAATAGTAAAAAGAACTCTGTTATTCCCAGTTGATGCTGTCTCTGTTCAACATGTTCAGGGTAGGTAATTGTCCAACCTCATATCTGTATGACTGCTATTACAGATAAAAGCCATGTACAAAAAAGGATTCAATGTAGAGTTCACTGAATATCTCTATTTTTAGTATTGACCTACTTATAAAATGTGATAGCTAAATGTTTACCACACCTATTATTTAACACATTTATGAAATGCTTTGAGAAGTGCAAATAAAACTCATAAAATGAGGTCTGTATTTTACAGTTATCAGACAAATTCCGAAACCTATTTTCCTTTTTTAGGTGGGTGGAAGCTTTTAATTTAATCTTTGACTTTGATTGAGAAAAAGCCACTAATGGAAAAAATTATTTTCCCAAGTGCACTAATCACAATTATCTGTAGCTATGAAGATTTCTGACAGTTCTTGTGATTTAAAGCACACAGAATCTATTGACACTCCTCAGCCTTTTGGCAGCCATCAGACTTTCCTGAGCTTGTGCACAACTAACAACTGTGTTTGAAGCAACAGTGCTCCGTAAAGTCAGATGGATCCCTGCCCAGGCTGCTCCCTCAGCTGACTCACTGGAAGAGAAAGTGAAGGAGGAAAAGTACATCTGTTTTAATTCATGGAGGATGTAGCCCTCGTCCCGGATTTTATTCACATCTACCTATTACCTGTATAGAGGCATGAGAAAATATGTTTGGTACTACATGTTTTTACCTAGTATGCAGTGGCAGAGAGGATTTTGGTACCTTATGCATGAGGCCTGTTCTTGTAGCTGTGCTACACTGTCATTTGTGACACATTTCGCTTGCTCTCCGACTGGCTCAAATCCCACCTTCAACTCCTATGTTCCCTTCCCTCAATCTCCCTTGAGGTTTCCTTAACAGTTCATAGTATCACAGTTACTGAGGAAGAAACCAGCTGCTATTTCCTCCTCCCCCAACACTTCTTAGTTCCCTACAGAGGAAAACAGGAAAGCAAAATTAATTCTAATATATAACAGCACATACACTGCCTACAGTTGCAAGTCTGCCCATATCTGAAGCAGCATAACTCTCCCACCAAGCCCAGGGAAGATATCCAAAGAAAGAGAGCTCTTAAGTATGTTTCCAAGCCATCTGTGAACATTCTAAAGTGCATTCCAAAGCATGCGGGAGACTATGGCATCATTTGTAGCGTAAGCGAAATGCATGGCATGTGGCTGGATCCAAATAACCTCCTTCTGTACAGAGGTTAGTAGTAGTCCACACAGTTCTTCTGAGCATTATTTTACCTTTCCAGAGCTGTGACTGGTGACTATTAGGGCTGCATAACTCCATGTTTACAGATTATTATTTTGATCCATTAATAAACTCCTGTAGAAAGGAAAGTATTTTATGGGCTTTCTTAGAAGCAAAGCCAGCAGGATCCATGCTGATACTGAAGTTTTCCTATTTCCATCTTCCATCTACAGAATTAATGCATTTGAAGGCAAAGAAAAAAAATCCAAAGATACTATTGAACATACTGCTAAGACTAGAAACTTCTGTCTGAATGAATTGCTTTCTTTTAGAAACTATGCCAAATTGATTTCTTTAAATAAAGGTTTATTTTAAAGGAGGTCCTGTTATATTCATTGAGAGTAAACTCTTATGGTAACAGCCTGTCTTTTGCAGTTAATTGCTGCTTTTCTCCTTGGATATCATCATTTGCATAATTGTGATTCTTTTCAATAAAAAGGGATTATATAATCTTGGAGAAGCAAACATCATAAAATTTAAATTTACATGAAATTAAAGGAATAAGTGTTCCATGGTAACAGTGCTATTAACTTCCACCAAAGAATAAAGTCTTTAATATTATAAAGTCAACGTATTTATAGAAAATCACTTAGACTATGCTGCTTCTCAAATGTCATGCAAAATTAAAACATCAGACCATCTTTTGAAGCAACATTACTGAAATAAATATTAATGCCAACTTTAAAGGTTTGTAATAAGGACATAAGGTTCTCCTGAGGTCAGCTTCACATTTCTGAATTGGAAAATTTGTACCTCTTGTAAGTGTAAAATAAGCAATTGGATTGCAATTTTATAAATGAAAGTAAATTTCAAAGTATATGCCATCGTAAGTTTTCCATGCCTTCCAGTAGACACATTTGCAGAACACACGGTTGCAAAAATGAACTGCAACAAGTTGCAGTGAAACTCTGAGGTTACAGCAGAGTTCTTCCTGCCAGTGTAACTGGACCATTCATCCCTTGCTTTTTTATGTATGGATTAATTAATTGTATTTGTTCTTATTGCCACTAACATTTGAAATTACCAAGAGCCCATGGCAGGCTAATCTAATTAAGGAAGTGCTTTGTAAGCTGAAGAACAAAACCGAATTAGTTCAAAGGCCCAACACTGAAGAGCTACCAACTTAAATTCTCTAACATTAAGTGTCAGTGAATTCTTAAAGAATTCTTTCACAACACATTGTGGCACAATACTCTAAGAATTTAAATTAGACCAAACTCCAGCTTAAAAACACAGAACAACCACTCACGCCTCCTTCTCACCTTGCTTAGGACCATCCAACTTCCTACAAAGTTTCTACTTTCTGTCATCAGATATGTTTTTGATATCTTAAGAGAATTTATTTCAATTAAATCCCAATGATGACCTTGATTGTCATTCATATATGCAACCTCAAATCAGTCAGTATGGAGATCTTAACTATGGAATGTAACTCAACACAACCAGCTCTATTCTAGAAAGAACAGTCTCAAATATCGAAGGAAGATGATAGAGACAATTCAAAGCAGAAAATAAAAGAAACCCAGCTGATAAGAGCGAGCACCTGTAACTTCTTTGAAGGTCAAAAAATTTGCTGCTCCAGCCTGATAACAAGTATTTTTCCCTTAACCTTTATAGAGTTAAACAGGCATGACAGAAAAATAAGCAAGCTAAATAATCTAGATGTCATCATGATCTGAGGATGAATGAATATGAACCTGATGCCTCAGCAGAGCACTCAGCTCAGCACAGTGAGTGACAAGAATTCTTCCTAGAAAAAAAACTATTGGCTGCATATCAAGGAGTCTTTGCCTTCTGGAATATTTTTTAGCTAAAGACTGTTCAGAAAGACAGATAAAATCACATAGCCTGTGTCACCCACCTTAGTGCTCAGAAAAGAGCAACTGTATGTAATGTAACCAATGCAGTTGGTTCCTCAAATGGCAAATGCTTTTAACCAGCAAATCAAAATGTCCCTTCCTACCCTGCTCTGTCATGTCTGCTGTGAGGAACTGGGATGCTATGAATTGGTGTTCACAGCAAAGTAAACAATTCAGTATACATATTTGAAAAGATATCCAGAACAATAAAAATAAGTGTATTTATTTCAGGCATGGATCTTGGCAAATGTAATTGGCTGGGAATATAGACAATGCAGAAAATCAGCCTGCATGTGCTTTGTATTTGCCTTTCTCATTTCAGCCAAATATGTTAAATGTTCCTGCTTAAAAATAAGCATCAAGGGGAAAAATAGTAACTAAAGTCTGGGTGAGGAGATCCTTTAATTATTCATTCAGGACAAAAAAAAAAAAAATATTTAGTTCTACAAATGAAAAACATTGGAACACTTCCTTTGCAAAGAAATATCTTTGCAAAGTGCAGTAAAACAAAACCAACAAACTAAATGAATGGTAGTTCCATAAGTGTCCAGTCTTCAGTTAAGAATATGATATGGTATGACAACACAATAAGAAATTGCTTCTCAGAGACACAAATTCATATTTAACAATGCAAAATAAGGAGAAGAAAATAACAGGCATTTACATCTTGAGATAAGAAAACATTTACAAGCTTGGAAGTCAGATTAAAACCAACAAATGTATGTTATTCCTTACATTGTATTGGACCCCTGGATGCAAAGTAACTTGCCTTTATGAAGTAATAATATACAGTGTGTTGGAAGTGCTTGATGAAAGTTAGTGATTATGGACATATATTCTGCAACTGGCCAAAAAAGTCTTGCAAGCTATGCTTTTGTTCAGAAGTGTAGTAATACAGGAGATTCTGTACAAACCTTACATGGCATAAAGTATACATAAAATATATCCTGTAACTTGAAAAAAAGGGTGGGGGCAAATTTCTGGTTTAATTTGCTGATGTCACAATTACTCTATTAAACAGGAATTCTTTAAAAATAAATTGCTTCATTTTTAAAAGCTTTGGTATGTTGTAAACGCATACCTCCATAAAATACTTTTTTTCTTTGTGGCTAGAAAGAAAAACAAACGCCATCATTGCAAGCTGATTTGAAGTGTTTTTTCTAACATCATTTCTAAATCTGAGATGTGGGGTGGTAGACGGAGAACAAATGAATAAGCAAAACCCCCAGCCAGCAAACAATGAACCCACAAAAGCACATTCTCTGGTGAAGTACAGCTTTGCCTCTGTAGTAACCTGGTACAATCTGTGGCGCTGCTGGAAAAGAGGCAAAAGAGGCAGGCTGGTCGGCTCCAAGAAGTGGAAGGATCAGAAATGGAAGAATTTATTCTAGAAGTGAAAGGACCATAAGTACCAAGACAAAGTTACACCTACACGTATGACTGTGCACAGCACACTCTGCTTGACAGGAATGGCTGCAGTTTTTGCAAAGACATGACAGTGAAGTTAACATCTTGGGTTACTACCCAGAAGGTAATAATTGTGATAAAGCAAATGGCAGCCAGAACTCAATGAGAACCCAGGTGTTCTACTCTTATCTAGATTTTCTCTAACAGACAGAGTTCTTCTGGACAGACTGTCTTCCTTTTGCGTACAGATGGTTGAAATTAAAATAGCTATGACAGTTCATTAACATTTTTGGGACAGCTGCTTTCTGTCTGTCCTTTCTGTCTGGACTGATTTTGTCCTTGGCCAAGTACAGATCTGTACCTCACATAACCCTGACAGACACACTGCGCAACAGGTTGCTGCTGGGAGTCATTGCTGTACCAATGCATTGCTAAGTTATGTGTCACTCTCTGCCCTGCCTGCTCAGACTAGGAGCTGCAGCACAGAAACAGTCATTAAAAAACACACACACACAACCGTGTGTCTTCAAAATATGTGTATCAAAGTACTTAGGCAAAACAACTTCAGAAATTGTTGCTGTACTATAGTGTAATGCTACACTATAATATAATATATAATGACATATATATGTATACAATACTATAAATTTCTGAGGACTTCTTCAAATATTTTAATGAAATAATGGAACAAGACAACCACTGTTTGCTTTGGCTGAGAAAAGGCAGCATTTTTTAAAGATAACACTTGCACAATCTGTAGAGAGGAGGAGTCTTCCAGGTCAGAGGGACATAAGGTGAGAAATTATAGTATGTACCTGAAAACCACCAGATCCACCACCCAAGAAAAGCAGTCATGAAGGGCTGCATTAGAAAGACAAGGAGGGGAAAACAGAGAGATCAGAACAGCTCCACATACATAAGTTACATTTAGTGGCGTTTCCCGTGAAAGTTGGCAGTTGTGTTTCAGGTGATATAGCCCTCAGTGTTGACATAATGCTTACGATCAGAGTATAACATATTAAAAAATATTTTGTGTCATAAATGCAGAAAGAGCCCTCTTGGGTGGTAGAATAAGTTTCTTTTCCTTGTAAAAAGGGAACCATTTTCTACTAGCTGACAAAAAAATAATTCGGGTTTTAGAAGATCCTCCTAGGTATACCCATTTTTAAACATACTCAGAACAAATATGCCCATTTGAGGAGGCATATTTTCCCTGTACATTTCTTTTTGTTTCATTTTTCATTTAAACATTTTATGGGGAGAAAGTCTGATTAAGCTTTATAAAAACATACAGCTTAATACAAAACCTGAAGTGGAAGTAAGTTTTAACAGTAAAAGAACCATCTTGTTTCAGCTTCAAATAATTGCTTAGTGAGTACTCAGCCCAAACTGGACTCTATAATCAATTACTGTTGACAGCCCAAATTAGTGTCAAAATTCATGTCCCTGTGCATTTCACTGTATGTTACTATACAACTCACACCACTGTTTCAATGAATTATTCCAATCCATTTTTTTTTCTGAAAGAACTCTATAATCAGTATTAAAAATGTACTATGACTGCAGAAGCTACAAAAGTTCTGCTATTGCACCCACAAGAACACACAACCACTGGATCATGTTTCTTCCTACAAGAAAAAAAAAATATTTAAAAAAAAATAATAACAAGAAACCACCCCTCCAAAAAAAACCCACCAGAATCAAGGCCATTTTACTGGAAATTTGCACATCCATGGCATATCATTATTCTTTAGTCCAGATTCACAAGCTTATGCAAAATATTAGCTGTATATTACACCCAATGTGTGATTTTAAGTCTGGATTAAATAGCTATTAAGCGATAAGAATCAATGTAGAGTGTTCAAATGCAAAGCAAGCCCATTATTACATGCAGACACTACAGACCGCGTAGTAGCTGTGTATCTTCCCAACTCCTAACAAGTTAAATATAAGTTATTGCTGCCACCAACAGGATGTTCCTCAGTATATTTTATTTTAATATTTCTCAAAATTTGCCTTTCTATACAAATGTCTGTATGCTTTCATTCTGCTGTAAGGCTACTACTGATGTGATATGAAACTCACAATCAAAACTGAAAAAGCTATACAGCAATTAATTCCACATTCCCTAATAAGTCTAAGAAGTACATTACTTTTCCTCCTTATGAAAACAGCTTACAGAAAACAACCTACTGTCATAGGTTCGAGTTGATTACTCAGAAAAGACCCAAATAAAAATCCCCACCCAAACAACACAGAGAAAGTAAAGAGAACCTGTGAAATGGATGAAGGGTCCGATCTGGTGAGAACCATGAAAAGTAGCAATGCCACTATCTGAATTTTTTACAGTAGCAACAGAGTCTATATACAGATAATGTAACTGTGGTAAAACCATGTTTAGCATAAAATGAATGAATAGAAAGCAAAATCTGGGATGAAAAGGACTGCTGATGTAGACAAGGGGCTCTTTCATATTCTCCTGTTGATCTGGCATGTACGAGTTCGCCTACAATGAGAAAGGAGCAGAGGAAGACAAAGAGAGGGAACTATCTCTGTGGCATTTCACACAGGAGATGGAGGGATGCTTTACAGCTGACACTGTCCAAGCCTTGGAGAACGACAGAGAACATGGCTGAGGAGGTGCCCAGCAAGGCTATACCATGCAGATCCCACAAAAAAAAAAAAGGGAAGAATTAAAAAAAGAAAAAAAAAAAATCATTACAGCTGCTATGATACACTGATAAGTATCGGTGCTGGCCAGATGATAGCAAAATTATTGTCTGTAAGAACAAAGCTTTGACGAGACTAGCAGATTTATAAACAAATCAATTCTAATCTGTTGAAAGGTCATCTTTCCATTAAGACTGAATAGAAATGAGATTAAATTACATGGTTGGCTACAGACATCTACAACAGGGCACCAAACAGGGAAAAGGTTAGGAGCCGACTTGCATTAAAAAAATGCAGACCCCTCCATGACTTTGCTTACGAAACACTCTCATGAGGCTGGCTAGCCACACTGTGGTGAGGCTGAGTTTGAAACCTATTTTTATGATGGTTAAAGGGAAATACCTGACTAAAGAAATGCTGTAATGATAGTTCACTCTGTTCTTACAGAATAAACATTTCTTTGCTCCTTCTCTATAAATTAGGTCCAGCTGCTGAAACCTGCAGTGGCAAGATTCAACTGTAGTGGATCACCATCTGCTGTTTTTCTTCCCCAAAATTTTGCTTGTTAAAGAGATTTAAAGAATTCCTGTTTTAAAAAAGGAGACTGATTACAAAATCTACAAGCTAGACACAGACACAAGGGATGTGTGTATTCAGCTATACTAGACAAAGGGGAGGAGAAGCAGGAAAGGGACAGAACAGAAACTTTGCCATCAGCATCCTCACAAGAAAGGTTATGCCCTACCTAAAAGGATAAATAATGAAGAGATACAATTAGCATCCGGATTAGTTCATTCTTCATGTCTCTGGAAAGTCAAACATGAACAGATCCAATGCAAATCAGCTCTCTTTGCTTAGTTGATGGCTAAACTGCAGCAGATGCTAGAGGATTTTTAAGCTGCAGAGACCGCATGTAGAGGCTGATGCAGTACATTGCCCATATTGTGTGCTAGCTTGATTTCAGCATTCCCTTTGAAGAAGGTAAAAAAGCACTTTGCGAATGACTGTGAGAAAACGATTCTTCTCCACTTCTGCCCCCAGAATATGTTTTGAGACTACCTTTCTGTTTCTAAGATCAAGACAAAGAAAGCAGATAGATATTAAAAAAAAAAAATAAAAAAAATCACTAAAATAACTTAGGCATCTTGTTGCATTTTTTTTTAAATGTTCTTCTAATGTCTGCTTTAAACCTGTCATTAAATACTTTAGCTTAATTAGCTTATACTGGCACCTATTGGTAGCAAATAATATTTGCATGCTACATGATCATTATTGCTTGCTCTTTAATCAGGAACAGAAATGCTGTTTATAGTAATTATTGGTTTGCACCCTTCCCACTTCATTAGGAGAGTATTTTCCATTGTTTTAATTGTCCTACAGTAATTGGTACTGAGAATAATAAGGGGAAAATCCTGTTCTATTCATATGAGTTAATTTTTCTTTTATTTTTTTTTAAATGACATGTTTTAAGAAGTTTCTTAACTCATTTACACTTGTACTCAGAAGATCTGCAGAGTACACTCAATCAGTGTGATGGGACAGAAATCAATGACAAAACCAGCAGTTTTAAATGGAAGCATAGCATGCCTGAATCTTAGCAGGCAAGCCACCTTCTACAGCAACTATAGAACAGATAATTGACAATTATCCTTTGAATGGTAATTAACTAGAATAATAATGTTAAAAAAGAATAATCTATAACTAAATTAATAAACAATAAGTTAAATTAATGGAGTCATTATTATGAAAATTATTTCTGAGTGGGACTGATTTGGAAATAGTTTTCTAGCTTTCTTTTTTCCCCATCCTGTTTGATTATGGACCTGATTATTTATTCAGAAGGGTGAAAACTCAGCTCTTCAGTGGCAATTTATTTAGCAGATTGTATCAGGAAACTAACATGATGTCAAGGATCCCTGCAACTGTGCTCTGAATGCACATCTCTGTACTGAAAGGATATCACCTCCAAATTTGTGTCCTGATTTGCAGACATTCTTTTTCCCCTATGGCTCTAATAACATTTGACATTATTAAAAACTACATAAATTTTGAATCCTACTGTTTTTCAGTTTTGCAATGGCTGTTTTCTGTCATCCCTGGAGACTTTTTTTCTTTTTTTCCTCCTAGAACCCCAAATTTCAGCTGCCATAAAGGTCACTACTCAATAATTCAGTTGCTTAACTATAGGTTTCTTCTGCCATTTTACATGCTCATATGTAGCCTCCAGCTGCTGCTCCAGAGGGGCACTGGTGTCCCCTCCATCCTGTCTCATACCTGTTAGTCCCACAAAGCTGTCTTAAATGCCTATAATATAAAAAAAATGGTTTTAGGTTTCAATATTTAGGCAACTGAATTTTACACTTAATATCCAGAACAGATTCACGAATACAGTTGCTTCTACTGTCAGTTTGTACTTTGTGAGCCATATAAATAGCTAATATGAATAAGGAAATCGATGCAAAACCCCAAAGCTTCATGGAGTGCATTCTGTAACTGCTCTGTTACTTACCCTTTCCTATTGTCTATTCTTCAAACAGATCATTCAGCCAATTGAATGAATTGGACCAAATGGCGAACTTGTAGAATCCAAAAAATATTATATTCGTATAGTGAATTTAGCTAATTTTCAGATGCTGATTGTATCCATTACACAGGAGCTGGTATAAAGATACACAGCAAGGCAAAAAAAAAAGAATTCTGAAATGCATGAAATATTTTTATTGAACAGTACTGGCCAGCTCTAGCAATAAAAAGAAGTGCGGGGAAGGAACACGGTGTCTACTAGACATTTTGACCATATCTTTCACTTTGAGCTCTGTAAAGATGCCCTAAGCACACATCTTTATGGTATTGTGGTTGTGATTTCATTTCACATCATAAGCTGCTATCAACACAGCCTTGTCATTGCAATTTGTCACACATAGTAGCGTGAGCTTTCTCTATCTCACTGAAATTTTTATCTCACCAGTTACAATCACAGACTGCTAGTTTAAAGCAGAGCTCTCAGACATTATGAGAAGATGAAATCACGAAAGATAACATTAATAGACATTGCCACCACCATAGAGACAAATGCTATAGCTTTTCTAGAACTTATAAAATCAAAGCTAATATAGTATAATAGCCAAGCTTCCACATATGTATATAAGTATGAGTGGGAAAAGAGAATCCAGTTACAAGACTCCTGAAATTTTCATGAAACATATCCAATGTTGTTTGTGCGAAATATGAAATTTGTCCTTTTTTTTTTTTAATTTTTTTTTTAATGTCTGCCCTCTTCCCCCTTTCCTCCCCACAGTGGCAATCTCAGGGAAGAAGCTTTGTTCATTCCTCAGGTCCTGAGTTTCTAACTTTATTTTTTTTCAATATTATGCAAATTTGCTCTGGTCATGCCCTACTGTACTGTGCACAGTAAAAAAAAAAAACAAAAAAACAAAAAACCACACAATACACAAGCCTCAAACCAAAGATTTTAAATCAATCAAGGTATGGAATATAACAGTGTTTGTCATAAACTCTAACATATGAAGAATTCTTAACAACAAAGACCTTCTGTGTTTTGTGGCTGTAAAATTCCTGCCATACTTTACTACTGTGCACATATTTGACTATTCATTTGTGAATTATTCTCTTTTCAGGGATCTAATGTTATCTTTACAACTACTAAATGAGTTTTTGAGATCCAAGTAGAAAAAACAACCAGCTGAAGTGTTTTATTGAGGCTTATTGAACTAAAATCTGCAATCCCACCTATGCCATTAGGCATGCCTCGATTACAGGTTCCTAATATCTTCTGCTTTCAAGTTAAAAGGTAATTATTAAAGATGGACAGCTTTGTTAGTGAAGTAACTTCTGATGATAGTCATATAAAGTAAAGGACTAAACTTTCAGAAATTTTTAGTATCCACTTCTCATTAGTCCCCTATTATTTTTCTGAAATTGACTGAAGCACCAATAAAAGCTTTTTCCAGAAAGCATTTTAAAACAGTGAGCACCCTAAAAGATGTTAAAATAAATCCTTGCCTTGTGTAAACATGTCACACTTACTGGGACATGTAAAGACATGTAACTGCTAAGTCCTACTGTATCTGGAAACAATTATGAACTGTTTGCGTTGTCTTCCTTTTATTAGTGATCTACCAACATCATTTTTGTTCTGAATTCCTTTATTAACAATTGTTCAAGGGATATTTTCATTTCAGTTAAAGTCAAGCACTTACTCTTCAAACAGCTTCTAAATAGAAAATATCCAGTTTATTTATTTATTTTTTTAACTTTCTCTGTAGCGAGCAAGAATACTTCAAAAAAATATATTCTTGAGAAAAAATTTCCAGGCTTGAAGCAAAAACCAAACCACCCTTCTGTGAAAAATCCTTATAGATACAGTTGTATTAGAGAACAAAAAAATACCACCAAACCCAACAGAACAAAGAAAATACCGTAAAAGTATTGGAAACAAAACCCAACAGACTAAAATATTCTGCTTTGTATATTGCTGCATCTGTATTTGTTCTACACAACACCAAAATAACAAAGACAGGAAACCATTTTGCTCTTTAAGCAAACTGGCCACATTCTGCAATCGGCTGAGATACAGTTTATTATGTCAAGAAATGGGGGTAAGGCTTCCCTATCCTGAGTAGATGTCCTGTGTTCTCATGTATCCAGCAAGAACAACCAGCATTTTGAGTAAAACTTTACGATACAAAGTGTTTTCATTTTTTTTCTGTTGATGACTGTTCAAAAGATACCATACCTATGCCTAGTTACACTTGACGAGGTACTTCAAGAAAAAAAAAAAAAAAAAAAAGAGGCAATAATTTTTTTTTCCAGCATGGAAAGGATGCAGGAAGGGAGGGGGAAANACTTGATTTGTCACAGTCTCAAGCTTCCTATTAAAGTATTCTTCACAAAGGGATCAAATTAGCACTAGGGCTTCTGAAGGTTTGGAACTTTTTTTTGCTACCATGACATTTTATATATTGTATAGTTGGACTTATTCTAGCTTTTGCTTTCTTTATCATTGTTTGCACTGTAAAAACCAGATGCTTATCCATGGATGTACAACCTTTAACTTTACTAAAAAAAGTATTTGAATGACTCCAGAAAAACTTTTGGGGTCTGATATTGTAGTTTGCTTTCTCTACAGAAAGCTGGCACTTCTGAATTAAAGAAGAGTAGCTTAGTCAAAAAACCACAGGTTTTAAACATGCTTTCCATTGCTGGGTGTAAGAATACAACCTCATTCTTACAAAGAAGAGTTACAGAAATAGGTCACATACTGCTAACTCCATCTTTAGTAGAAAATTTAAAAAGTACTGCTGGGAAGTAGATGTATAAAATTAACATTAATCTCCTCTATTATTTCTCTGTATTTCTTCTTGTCCCCCCTGAAAAAAAATGCAGGGATCCTAATAAATGGAAAACAAGTAGAGTTTTCTAAGGAGTACCTAAAGTCATAAAATTTTATGTGAGAAATGTGTATCCTCCTCAAGACCTGACAAATACAAATGAAGTTCCTTGGCATATGGAGATACTGTTTAGTAGTATCAATTGGTCAGAAAATTGAGATCATAAGGATAATGAATGGGAAGACTGGATTATAAGAATTTTGGACGTTGAACCCCCTAGGCTCTTAAAAAAGACGAGAGGGTGGAGGAGGTAGAAGCAACAAGTTTTCATATTTGGAGTACCACCAGAATTTCAGAGAACTTTTCCCACATATATTTCCTTTGGTGACAAAATGAGACATTCCTGAGAATTGTCACCTACATGCACCACAGGTCCCTTTTGTTTCTATCAGGAAACATAAAAATAATAATAAAAAATCAAATAGTAAGGAAAAAATACAGGTATAGTGTTCAGCTCAGAAAAAAAGTGAAGCAGAAGTCTTAATGGAAGGGTCTAATCTTGGGTAAGGGAAAAAGACTATTTTATTCCAGACTACCTTTAGTCTACAAACTCTGGAGAGGACAAGACCTCTATAAGTCTGTAAAGACAGCAAGTGATCCATATTCCTCTGTGGAAATTATTTAAGATGATAGAGCTGTTAAAGATAAAAAGTTTAATGAAGAAGGAGGACTTCTGAAGACTGAGTACATATTTTCACATATTGTTTACATTAACAAAAATATAAATCTTCAAAAAATGTTTTCTTAAAACAATTGTGTAACAAACATTTAATGTTGTCTTAAGTTCTTCTTGAATATATAAGGATGATGCTGCAGGAAAAAACATACCATTTGAATTAACAAAGAAGCAAAAATAGTTTTCAGTTTTTTCCAAATAAAAATTTCTATATTAGTGCAACTTAACAAAAAGCTGAGCTCACACAATATTGGACATTTTATAAAAACTATCAATATGAAACTAAATAATTTTGATTAATTTATTCAGTTTCCACTCAATTACTTGGCAAGCCAAACAGGAGATGAAAGAGTGAAGCAAAAGCTGGATTCAGAATGAATGAGATGATCATAACTAGAAATGGGTACAATGATACACAGACATATATGAGGATCTCATAGTTAATATCCTCTCAATCTACTGAATTACTGGATAAGCTATTAATTCAACAAATGCACTTCTAACTATTTCTTCAGCTGATCCCAAGGTGCCTTTTTCAATAGAGGGGTTGGAATAAAAATACATTTAATTAAAAGTCCAAGAAATAATCACCAAAACCACTATACACTTAACCTAAATTGTCTAAATCAAAACATTAATATCTGATATTTTCAATACTGTATATTTTTATTTCAGATTATATTTTTTCCTAGAAATTTCACTCATCTTCAAAAGTATAATGAGTCTCTAAATGAATGATTGGTTACACAGACTGTTTCTGTTTCTACCCAAAGAAAAACATTGACTTCTTGGTGTTATAAACTGTCTTTCCAGCTGATCAAACAAACATATTCTATTTTCTCTATGTAATTTCAGTTTTGACCTCATGAAATTTATAAGCTGACAATGAAACTGCAAGCTGCAAGAAGTAAAATATGCAACATGTCATTTTGCACAGAAAATGTAGCAGAACTCATAGATGAGACAGACTGCTGAAAGACTGAACAAGGAAGGTACCACCATCTGATTATATAAATGGGCACATGTAAGTATGATGAGTTTATATTTTATGAAACCATTCAGGGAGAGAACATATTAGGAAGCACCAAATTATCTTTGTGTTGCAAGCACAAGCACACTTAATCTATAAACAATCACATGCTATGCTTCACAACCTGATAAAGTTACACTATGAAGAAACACAGCAGGTCGAATTCTACTCCAAGCTATACCAATGTCATGGAAGCATCAAATTCCAGCAAGACTCCTTTTGTTAATAGTGATTATCCTTTAAAAAATAAGGTAAAAGGACAATGTGGATTCAGGAAACAGTTACATAAACGCATAGGACAAAAGTCAGAGTCCAGCAATCATCATCACATTTCATCACTCTTTAAGCACAAGGAAGGCACAAGAACAGAAGTCAAAGTCAGCATGAAACCTACAAGGAAAGTAGCATTAAATATTTGCCTTATTGTAACACACTTTCCCTAGAGCTCCCAGCTGGGAACAGAATCTGGGCTTGGATCAATCTGTATTATGAGCCATTAAAGCCATTGCTAGGTAATAAAGACGGTGAAAGTGTTCTCAGCAAACTTAAAACGACTCCCAGCATCTGACAGTCATCACTGACATTTAAAAATACATCATCAGCATACATTGAGAGCTTCACATTACCTGCTCCCTTAATCCAGAATTAGGTCTTTCATTAATTTAATCAGAAGCTTTTGGACTGTTCATAGCAAATTTTCCTTAAACTTTGGGAGAACCAGCCAGAATTGTGAATGCTGGCATACCAGTATTTTTAAGTTTTCCCCTAAATGGGAAGATATGTGATGCAAACAGTCTTGTTCTTAAAGCTTAGAACTATCCTCAGACATGATAACTTCAAGTGCAGTGCTCTCTGTGCAGATTGTATAGGACAGCATATTTCTCCTGCACCAAAGCAGGTAGCGAGGACCCTACTAAGGATGCCAGGCCCTTCAAGTAATGACAGTAACATTTTCCCTCAAGCACCACAACAGACAGTATAATATATGAAGGTGCAGAGGCTGAAAATATCCAGACCCGAAGCAAGTGGTTTTCAATGAACTGCTCAGACAGGTTCCCAAGCAGTGTTTCTATGCTCCTATGGACCAGAAGCTATGAAGCTTTTAGCTTCTTCCATTTGGGAACATTATATGACTTATGGGAGCAGGTTTGAAGGATTTCTACCAAGATTAATGCCTCCTGAAGCAGCTGAGAGATGAATGGATGCACAGTGTAAGTCCCTGCTGTGATTTTAACAATCTTATTTCAAGAATGAGCTTGGACAAGGAAGCATGCTGATCATCATAGCTTCCATGATCCCCGCTTCCCTATCCTCTGCAAAAGAAAGCAGAGCTCCAAGGCATATAGATTGTTCTGCCTCCAGAACGCATTAACTGGAGTACAGAAGCTACAGACAAGGACTGCGCCATCTTGCTACAGCTACATCTTGCCTTATGCCAGCTGCAGGCTGCTGAAATACCAGTACAGTTGGCCCACTTCAGTCTGCTACATGATATAACCAGTCAGAAAACAAGCTGTGAAGATCAGCAGCCGGTTCACGGGACGTAGATGTAACTGTAAGGATAAAGAAGGATGCAGTTATTTAGAACTGCAGTTGCGCCCTAAGCTTTGTCCATTTTAACTGTAGGCTTCTGCAAAAATGGACGTCTTCTCTCACTCTTCCTAGCCATTCGTTTTTCTTGTGCTAAATCTCATTTCCTGTAACCGTGCAGTGCAGTTCAGGAGCTTGCTGATCTGGAGGAACACTAACTCATCCAAAATAACCAAAGAGGTGTGGTTTGTTTCCCAGCATTGGCTAACTGTAACAGACGTTAAAAAAAAGGTACATAAACTTGATGATGGAACTTATCCTGCCAAAGGATATGCTGGTAATAGCACTTTTTAAAATCTTCAGTATATTAATAAATTTGCTGAAAAATTAAACGTCATTAACTGCTTATGTTTTTATTAAGAATCTTCCCATCCTCTCCTGCCTTACAGGAAATGGTTTCACCTTCTAAATGCTTTTTCTGGAACACCAATAGAGAATGACTAAAAGTGAATCAGTTAAATTGGGAAGAAAAAATTTAGTTCAGTTTTTATCTACTTATTAATTACCTACTATTAAGGACATTACAGTTTAACAGTCCTCCCTTATCCTAAAAATTATGGCAGTAAAATAGTTTGCAATCAATTTCATGAACAACTCAAATTTTTTGCTTTCAGCCATGATAAAAACCAAGCTTGACTCATTCAAAAAGTCTTCCAGCACAACTCCCACACCATGCCGGCAGGCAGATAAATCCTAGAAAAAGCTAGGGCAATAAGTGACCTCAGTATGCTTTCAAAATCTAGAATATTAATGATAATAAGTTAATGTTAACTGCAAAATACTGAGTAAAATCTTGCATCCCTTACATCACCTCACTGATAAAAAAAAAAAGTGCAAAAGTATCCTAGAGGATAATATCCTAATTATATAAGCTAAAGTGATCAAAGGTTGTACTTTTATGGTTTTTACAGTCTTCAAAAACTTGTTAGCAATGTTATAGGATGCAAACAGCTTTGTAAGTAAGTGGAAAGAATCCATAATATCAAATAAATGGAAATATTTTACTTTATTGTATTTTTTACTTCAATTTGATTTGCACTTATTTTAAAATATGTCATATAAGTGTCCTGGTTTCAGCTTAATTCGGAGTTCATTTTCTTCCTAGCAGCTGCTATAGTGCTGTGTTTTGGACTTAGTATGAGAACAATGCTGATAACACCCTGATGGTTTAGGTGTTGCTCAGTAGTGCTTACACTAGGTCAAGGACTTTTCAGCTGCCCATGCTCTGCCAGAAACACAAGGAGCTGGGAGGGAATGCAGGCAGGACAGCTGACCCAAACTGGCCACAGGTTCCATAGGTATTCCATACCATACGGCGTCAGGCTCCGAATGGAAACTGGGGGATTTGGCCAGGGGGCAGCGATCGCTGCTCGGGGACGGGCTAGGCGTGGGTCAGTGGGTGGGGAGCAATTGCATTGTGCAGATTCTAGAAATTTGGTCTCAACAGTTTACAGAAACATTTTCTCATCATAAGTTAAGCCTTTCAGTTTTGTTTTTCGTTCCAGATTTGAAAAAATAGTTAAATTTCACTTGGTTTTGCACTGCCAATATCACATATAATGCAAAATCCTAACCCTGTCTATAGAAAGATAAAGCAGATCAGCAATTTGAAAAAAAGTAATCTGCAAGCCTTTTGAAACCTGAAAACCCCAAACACTGAAATGACAGTAAATATAGTCTGTGGCAAAAACTTCAATCAAGTATATGAATGTTACCTGAAAGGAGGCTGTAGTGAGAAGGGTGTTGGTCTCTTTTCCCAAGTAACAAGACAAGACTAAACAGCCTCAAGTTGCACCAGGGGAGGCTTAGATTGGATATTAAGAAAAATCCCTTCACCAAAAGGGTTGTTAAGCATTGGAATAGGCTGCCCAGGGAAGTGGTTGAGTCCTCATCCCTGAAGGTATTGAAAAGATGTGTTGATGTGGTGCTTAGGGATATGGTTTAGTGGTGGACTCGGCAGTGTTAGCTTTGCGGTTAGACTCGATGACCTCAGAGGTCTTTTCCAGTCTAAATGACTACGATTAACTTGTGCAATAAATAGACATATTTATTTCTGCATCAATTGCATTGCTTGGGTGAGGAATTAATTGGTTTCACACACTTAATGTATTGCACAGCATCAAAATACCCCACAAACATAACATCTGCCGATTACCTCTTTCTAAGCACCTACAGAACATAGATAAAAATCTCAGAGACATTATCCAGTGTACACTGTGGTTCAGGTAGGCTGCTATTGACAGTCTTTGGCTGTCTCATTGCTGTGTTTCCAAATCCATGAGGTACATGGCTATTTGGGGAGGAAAAGGGAGTCCCCAGGACCTTACTCTAGGAGAACAGAGGTGCAAGTCTGGGCTCAAGGACTTTAGGCTGCCCGTTTGCAACATGTACCATGGTAGCACCTGCTATTCAGTAACTAGAAATCACAAAACATCTTTTATTCCTGGAAGTTAATTACAATCTGGTTTGTCCTTACAAAGCTAAGCACAATTAAATAGGTAAAGCAGCACAGTGTTAAGGAGATGCCTCTCTGCTGATGAAATAACCTTTGGCAATCAGAAGCCACAGCTAAGAAGAAAAAAGCTTGCACTTGAAGTAAAATGTGCTAGTGCACTAATCCTGTTATTATATTATACCTCTGGCAACAAAGAATATCCTCCATCTGGATGCGTGAATGGCTCAGATGGCCTTAAGTACTTGATAAATGCATTTTCCAATCTATAACTCCAAAGAGTATAATAATCACATGTCATTCAGATTTTCTGTAACTTAATAAAATCCAGGAATGTTCCTTAGAAATATGTTGGTTAAGCTGTAGCACTTCTGTATAAATTTAGGTAAAAAAGGTCTCTTGTTGAAAAGCTAGATTAAAGTATCTGAACTGTCCAAAGGCAGTCTCTGGAGAAACACTTAATTTCTTTATGAGTTTCTATGGATGCTTCTGTTTGCAGTAATAATAGCAGATCAAGCAAGTGTCATTTATTTGCGATATGCATCATCACAGGTGGACCTGGTATCTTGGAAACATGTAAAAACTTAGGTTCCTGCTAGTACAGCCTAAAGACAGAAACAAAATAGAGAAAATCAAGCTGAAGAGCAGATGGCACTGAGTAAGACTGCAGCAGAAAAACTAAATAAAATATGAAAGACAATAAAATTAACATTTTAAAAAAAAAAAGCCAGCATACTTCTGAAATAAGTATTACTTCCACAATTATACTGTAGTTCTTTTGGTGACTAGTTAAAGTTTCTGGCATGTAAAAAGGCATACAGATACATCTTCAAGATAAGTCAACTAGAAGTCAACTTCTGCACCAGAAATAAAGCGCTCTCTGCTCCAGCCACATTTAATTAGCTTGCCTAATGAGGTCTTTTGACATAACTGCTGAACTATTCACCTGCTGTACCTTTCAGGGAAAATATCAAGTACGTAATTTCCACTTTGTCAGAAAAAAAAAGTTTGTTCTTTTTCTGTGAAATGGAAAACCATCAACATTTTGAGGCAAGTCTGGCATCTCATGAAAGTTACTTTGGCATCTGCTTCTCTCACCTAAGTTTACTCTTCTGGAATTTTTTTACTAACAGTTAAAATAGGTAAAACAAATAAGCCCATATCTACTGAAATTATAATTCTATGCATTGTGAGTAAACAACATGAATAAGGAGGGCTAGAATAACCACTTGTGAATGAGTATGTAATGTGATAGAAGAAATTGGATATAAAAAATTCCCATGGCCAGAAACACATTTTAACAAAAGCTTAACCTCAGTCTTCTGATTAAAGACCCCTGAAACAAGTAAAAAAAAGTTAAAAATACAGTCAGTACCTTACTCCAACAGAAGCTGACCCTACAACAGAGTCCTGTATCAGACAAAACATGGAATTTTTCCACTAAGTGCAATACAGGGCTATAGTTGGGTTAAATGGGCAGTGTATATAATTAGGTAAACAGGAACAAGGAGTGAGATGAAGGAAAGTAGCCATAACCACAGCACACTGAGAAGCTAAAAGCCAGAGAATGAGACTGCTTTTCTTACCTAGTAGAGTAACAAACTCCAGTCAGTCTGAAAAGTAAGCCCTCAGCTGGTCAGCAAACGCTCAGTAAGGCTGACCCTCAGGAAGCCAACATGAGGAAACACCAGCTGAAGCACCCTGAGGACCCTGCTTCCTTCACATGTGGTTTATATCCAGCTGATTGCAACCTAGGCTGGCAATTCAAAAGGCCCCATTATTTTTGTGTTCTATACAAAACTTACCAGCTATGACTTACCTCAAAGCGTATTCTTTTGATGCCTTTCAAAGGGCTGGCTGTGTTTTGCCAGGGAAGTTTGGGATTTGATGTAGGTGAAATTTTATAATCGGGTAAAGGAGGAAGTCAGACTGTATGACCATAGATGGTCTCTTCTAGCCTTACATTTTCTAAATATTATGTGCATTGAAAAAAAAAAGAATTAAAAAAAAATCCAAATCAACAGACGAAAGTACTGCCAGTAAACAATACATCTTGATGTAGTATTCCAAAGACTGGTACCACAAACTAAGCAGAGTACTGAATACACTGAAAGCTACTGGTAATAAAACTGTAATAGAAACAGCAGAGTTTATTTCACCACTTACAGAATGAAGCCTACCAAAAATGAAAATACGTTAAACACTGAAATCTGTCTTGGGGCCTAGAGGCACTCTCAAGCAAGAAAAAGAATAGCTATATGAAGAGGGAAAAATAAGCCCAGAAGAAGGTTAAAACCCACCTTTTTCTAGACTTCACCCAGTGATCTCCGTCAATCACCCATTTTTAAAAGGTACGGACTGCATTGCCTTACATAATGCACAAAATAGGAAACACAGCTTTCATTTTATGTCATTACAAGCATGTAAATGGTAACACTTTGAAATATATGGCTGGAAGTTCAAGTTCAGGTAAGCATCTAGAAATTGAAATGCACTGTAACCTCTTATTCTGTTCTCCAGTATCTTCATAATCCAGCAGGAAGCCTAACAAGAACAAATCATTGTAGAGTACACCTTATTAAAGTTCCAGGCAGAAACCAGAAAGCTATCTACAAATACATTTTAAATAATTCAGGTGTTGTTCTAATATGGATATTAGTTAATCATTCCTTAATACATATACATGCATACACATATACATCCCTCTTCACTCTACCCTTGACAAACAAACAAAACCACAGATAAACCAAGATATTTCTTATGGGCTTCTGAGAGAGATTGGACAAGCTCATAGAAAAAAACTCATTGAAAATTTCCCAGAATCCACCTGCGGGCATTCTTCAAGCTCTTGGAAGGTATCTGAGGCCAGCTTCACCTACATGCTTTATTTTTTAATAAAGCAAAGCATGATGAGCAATAACTTGAATGAGCAAAAAAAGGGAATTCTATAACAAAAAGGCCTATGCAAGCAAATTCATCAGGACAAACACATACATGAAATAGCCCAAGGAATTTGCATAGGAAAGCTAGCAGTGATTTGATTACACTGTGAGCTAGCTAAAAAGGGAAGAAACAAATGATATGAAGAAAGCTGATTGCCAATCTTTGGTTGTAGGATTTTAGCCTCACACAATGTAGGCTCCTGAAAGAACCAAATTAAACTGTCACCTAAATTGTAAATTATAATTTTCAGAAGAACTTGAGAAGTTTACAGTCCTGTCCTGCTCCCCAAATGTTTTATTTGTTTCATACATAGTATTTGCAAATTGTGTGTGGGAGTGGAAGAACCAAACAAAATATGTGGCTCGGCTGGAAATATAGAACAGGAGGGGAAAATGTGCTTTCATGAGAAGGATGTACTCCACTGTGATTTTGTAGCACAAAAAAATCCTGGGTCTTCAACTGAATTTTTTTCCTAACTTCTAATCACTTATGGCTCAAGAAATACTTTATATACTCATATACGGATGTAATTTATGGTATATTTGATTTATTGTAATCAAGACTGAGTAGCAGCTAAAAGTAGAATTGTTAATCCATTTATTAGTTTTCATATAAAGGCCCCATTTCTAAAAGCCTATGTGCATGTTTGTATGACTATACCTGCTGAATTAATGGGAGTAGCATGAATATAGTGAAGTGAATCTGTAGAATTTCATAGTTCCATTGTTCAAATTATGACTTTGATTAGAGTGATTAAATGAAGTGAATATGATAATTTCCTATATGTGAAATATGCTCTTGCAAGCATTAATATTTGCTATTTTATTGACTAAGTAGAAAGGAATTAATGCAAAAAAAATCTTATTTTTTTCCTCAAATTAATACATTTGTGTTGAATTTGGTGTGCAATTTATTGATTTTCACTGTCAGTTTTGTATAAAACTGTCATATCATTAGAGAATGCAGGTATTTTTCAATCCCTCAGTCACTTTGGTAATTTTAAAATTTAATCATCCTTTCCATCATTTAGGATACTTGCTTGGCCCATGAATTTAATCGGAATGTTTATTAAGCGTATCTGTGAAACACAAGCATTCTCATTAAGGGGAACTGGTCAAGCTTTTACGTTGACAGCTGGTATCCACTCAGGTCACCAGAGGTTCTGGACCAACACTGATTAAAGAAAGGTGATATAAACCAACTTGTTGTTCTGACCTTGATTCAATTGTTTATTGTTCATTTCTTTGGGTTTCTCTGTATTGCTGTCTGAATTGCAACACAGAAATACTTGAGTAATACAGAGGAATGACCTAGTTTCAATGTTGAAAGCAGCTAACTAGGGCAGTACAGAACTTAGTACACTCTTAGCTAACTTTTTTTTGGCCATATTACTTCCAAACTTTAGCTTCAAAGTATCATGTAGGGCCTGTTGTCCCATGGAACCTTTCTTTTCACAAAAGGACAAATGGTCAATTGAATACAACCGCATTATGCTCATTTTATTATGTTGGCTTCCAAACAGATCCTCAGTAGGTGAAAGATTCAATGCAGTATTGAAGTGTTCAACATCTCCAGCTTACCAAGTAGAAGTCGGTATTATATTATTCTTTGTACGCAACCATTTTTTGAGACTTGAAGGGCAGAAAGGTTAAAGAGCAGGAAGAAAGGTCAAGCCAGATAAGTAAAAGTCCATATTTCATAGAATTACTGTTTTACTTATCACTTTCCTTGAGATTTGACAGGCATACTAGTGATTAGGTTAGCACCTTCAAATAGATTTATAGGCTCTAGGGAATTTTTATTCAACTTACCCTTGGGGATGTCTTGATATAATGTCTCTGTGTTGGCATTTGTGATTTTTAAAGGTCTCCGAAAATAATGAAGAAGGACATTAGCAGCAATTATCTTTGGATTCACTAAATATTCCGGTACCAAATATTTAACACTATTTTAAATATGCCTGTTTGCACTGCACATTCCTTTTGAATGCAGAGTCTTACTGTTCAAAGATAGTTTTAAGATAGTGAATGAAAATCAGCATTTCTGCTTTGGTTAACTTTGGTATTTGTCATCAGTGATCTTGTTTGATGCAACATTAATTAACTTCAAGGGATTCTTTCATATTAATTGGACAGGTGAGCACTGAAGCAAATACAGTAATGGATCTAAGCTTCTCATATGCAGGAACAAATGTGCACACTCTGTTACAATATCTCCAGCAAGAATATAAATAGGGAATTTTGCAAAACCAGGTACACTTCATTAGAACCAAATGCAGCTGAAGCACTATCTTGCAAGTACACATGATAAATCCATGGATTTACTCAGCAGCTGATTTCTCAAAATGTTTTCAGTCTGTTGTTGACAGAGCTGTAACTTTCACTGTAAGTTCTTACAAAAAGCAGTCCTGCAAGTTTGCCACAAAAGACACTCCCATCTCTACCAAGAAAAAGAGCATCAGATACCATTTTATGCAAAATGAAAATCATAGCATTGCTGATAGAGGCAGCAACCAAAGGTGACAGCAAGACCCACAGACAGACAGTGGCCTGTAAGACTCCCCTCTAGCTGATTTGTGGACTGCCATTTCACTATTCTGGATTTCAGTGTTGTTTTTTGGGCAAATCAACCAACAGTTGTATGAAAGTAGTACTATGCTACTAGCATAGCACCTGGACAAGCACTGTCAGTCGCATTTCAAAAGGAAAGATTTCACTGCTGTCTGGGTGACCAACCCATCTAGTAAGAAATCTCTCAGATTAAACCTAATTTTAATTTTTCAGTTTTCATTGGGTCAACGTACATGCCTATGTACAAAAATGAACAAGATTTTTTTTTGTACTTTGTTGTTAACACCCATCAAATATTCATGTGGTTAGTACAGACATCTCAATATTATGGCAACTGTACAGAAGCAGGAAAATAACATCTCCCCACAGGAAGAAGCTTACCAACTTATTCTTTCTTCAGCTTCAGAAAGTAGATACCTACTTCTTCAGGGGCAGGGGAGGGAGAGGGGGAAGAACTGTCACTGTTCCTTTCACCCGTTTGAGACAAAAACATTGACCGTCAGCTAGTTTCTGACAATTGGCTGTTATTAAACTCCAACTTGCTAGGGCCAGCTGTGCCTAATTTGAGTCACTGGTGCAAAAATAACCAGTCAGCAGGAATTGAGGCAATTATGGGTAATTCTGCTGTAGAGCAGTCCTGCATCAGAATCCCAGGATTAACTTTAGGCTGGCACTCCAAGGTGATTGAAAGAACAACACAGGGCTTCAGTAAAATCATCAGTAACTGAAATCTGTTTTTATATAACCTGATTTTGGAAGTCTGTAACCTGTTTTTTAATTTATTTACAGGCAGATCATCAAAATTCTTTTAGTGCCTGAAGCTGCATAGAGGTAGTACATGTTAATATTTTCAAGGGGCTATTTTTTTTTACTGTTAAGTATCTGGCCCTCTTGCCTGTATGTTAGCCTATAATCATTTTGCAACCCAATCAATCTCTAAATAAGTTTAGCAATTTTTATACCATGCCTCTGCTAGATTGCAAAATAATACATTCAGGTTTATTTTTTAAAAAAAAAAAACCTTAATGATAAGAAAATAATTCCTTCTTCCTAGTTGAAAAAATATCAGACTATCTTTGTAAGTACTGCTATGAAATGCTTACAATAAACAAATTCAGAGAGTAAGAAGGATTATTCTAAGCAGTCAGCCTTAAGTTCTGTTTCTATGTAAAAGAAAGTGTTAAGTAGAAATAAAATTTTAAGTAACCATGTCATTTTGACAAAAGACTCCAGAAAAAGTGGTACAATCTCATACTGCAAGACATAGTGTACTTCAAGCTTTTAATATGAAAACAGCAACTATATGTGCTATATGACTTAAACAGCTTCATGAAAAAAATAATGTCTGGAAAAAGATCATGAAAAGAATCCAGCAAGCAGTTTAAATTTCACAGTCCTGTCATTAAGAGCAGTATTAGTGAGACCAATATAAAACACCTGTAGCTCTGTTTTTAAAGATGTCACCTTATGCTCAGCCCTTCTGACCTTGTTGTGTCACTGTAACAGAGAAAACTTTTCATAGAGAAAATCAGTAGTATCTTAGCTGTATGTGAGACAACTTCCAGTTTTTCAATTTCTTAGGATATATGTGACAGACAAAAATATCAGGTATACAGACATTGTTTCCTTAAGTCAGCTTCTGCTGAAACAAAGCATAGGCTCCCTACCTCTAACAAGGTATAATTTAGGACATCAAGCCTCTATTCAAGCTAATAAGTAGATCCATGTCCCTTCAATTATTTATTCCTCTGGCAGACAATTCCATTAACCCCCTCCTGTGCAATAATTTGTTCTGCCACATGTTAGAAAAATTATTTTCCAGCTGCTCAGCAATACTACTACAGTAAATGGAAAGTATTTTCTGGTAGACAGCTGATACTCAGAAGAGAGGTGAACAGTGACATTTGATACATGGAGGGTAATGTAGTAGTAAATGGCATAAGACAAATGTTAAGTTCCTCCAGCATGATGTTTGTGGACTGACAGCAAGAAGACATGCAAAAATACTGATGAATTATTCACTCAGCTCAAGAAATAAATTAAAGCTTTTCCTGCTCTATAGGTGAGACCCAAGCACAAAGTGAATGCTAATACCTGTTACATAGAAGTTACTACTAAGTCACATAACTTAGTAGTAAGTAGTACAATGCAAACATGGTTAAGTTCACCCACCATGACATTTGTAGACTTACCATGACAAGACATGTAAAACAGCAATGAATTATTCACTTAGCTTAGGTAAACAAGAAACCATTACATTTTTTGCACCCAAGAGGACTGTCTGGTGAGTCAATATGAACAAATATATTACGACAGCAGCCTTTGCTTCTATACTTTATTTTATAGGAGGCTGCACAGCTTAGAAAGCCACTCACCTAATAGAGGTTTTGCAAAATGTTTTACAGCTACACCAAATGGTATCTCCACAATAGATACAAGTTTCTGAATGGGTATCCAGTAGCACATAGTTCTAGATTGAGAGTGGCGAGTAACAGCAGCAGAAGTGCTCCCACTATGCTGGAAATGAACAACTAGGAAGGCAAGACAATTCAGGCTTTGCACAGATGTCCTAGTCTTGAGTTAGAACAGGATGAAGATTACTGGAAGGTCATGTGCTAACCTAATGTATGACCAAGAAACAAAGAACTAAGAAGCAGCCACAAAAAAATGAACAAAATCCCCACACCAGTCAGAAAGTCCTGTCAGACGGCACACATATCAGATATTTCTAGACAGAAGTGGTATTAGCAACTGGTAAATCAAGAACAATTGGCTGAATTCCTCTTTTCTCCCCCCTCTCTCTTCATTTTCCTGGGGGACTTATTTGTTCGTATTGTTTCTGCAGGTTCATTTTCCATATATTCAATCAAAAGATACATATCTATCTTTTTTGGTTTGAATACACACACACACATCTATCCATATGAGTTAATCCCATTCTATGGTTAGAAGATAGAAGGGCATTTTTCATGAACAATTTGACCCAAAAAGAAATTATATAGTTTTAAAAGCACATGTAGAGAAACAGAAATCCAGCCACCAGGAGAAGCTGTTTTAATGTAGAGAAGAAAAAACACGGCATGCTTTACAAATGCTAATGTGACAGAAAACTATCAACCTCATTTCTCAATAGAAAATTTAAAATTCCAAGCTTCAATGGTTTACCAAAAATTACACCATAAGTCACTGCTGAATTCTGAAAGTAATCCCAAACCTAATCCGCAGACCACAGCGATTTCCTAGAGAATTACTTATGGATGTATTTTTCACTGAAATTGTGCTTTCCCTTGTTTCCATTGTATTTAATAGAAACCATGGCTCAACACCCTTTAAATTTATTATATTATATTTCATAAGCAGTGGACAGAGACGAGTGCAGACTGAAGCTGTTCCCTTACTCTTTACAGGCCAGTCGGCCCCATGCAAATCCCAGCCACCTTTTCCACCCTGAGGACCTGGGGACCCTTGGTTGTGTGAGAGCCCCTGACCCTCACAGCTTGCTGCTCCCTCCCACCTCCTGCCAGAGCTGGGCACAGTCATTCTCCATGCGGGAGCCAAGTCTTGGAGAGATCATTCAAAATGGACAAAAGTCACATTTGTGACTCATTACATGGAGAATGTTTATCTCATCTTAAAACGCGACCCTCACAGGGAGCAGCAGGACCGTGGTCTGCAGGGCAGCCGTGCCCTCGCTGAAGGGCTGCAGGCTCAGCATCTCCAGCGGGACAGGGGCCGGGTCCCCGGGCCTCCCGCAGACCCAGAGACGCCCGCCGGGACACTGGGGAGACAGGGCCGGTGTCAGGATCCCGCCAGTGAGGCACAAAGTTGCTCAGGGAGGAGCAGGGACACAGGCCTGAGCACAGCAGCCACGCAACGGGGAGCAGCTCCCCTCTCAGCTGGCCACCCGTGCCCAGCGCTGGCATCGAGCATGGGCTGCCAACCACCCACCCGACCTGATCGCCCCTGCAGTCCCTAAAAGAGCCTCTCTAAAAATGACATCCAGGTCTGAATGAAGAAATGTATGTTTGGGAAAACGTTTATGAGTCATTGCAATGTGTGAAGAAAACCAGGAAATAACTAGTATAACCGGAATGATAGAGCCACTGCGACCTACTGCACTACCAATTGTTCCTCATGCTGAAATGATTCTTCATTAACTTGAGAAACTGTGAACCAAACAACATTTTTAAGCTTTTTACATTACCTATATATTTGCTTATATTAGCTGCAGGTAGAGCCATAATTTTTCTGGATCATTTTAATGGAAATCTAGGTTGCCATAAGGAAATTTTATACATCCCAGGCCGATTGTAGTTATGAAACAATGAAGCTGCAGCTGAAGAGGGCTCAATAGAGTCACATCACTGAATTCAGCAGAAAAAATAATTTTATGCTAGAATTCAGTATGCTGCTAGTCAATGGAAAAAGTAGAAGAAAGTACTCTGACAGTACGGGAAGACATGAAATATCACTTATATGCTTATCACCCAGACTGAGAGGGACAGTCAGGAAGGACTGAGCAAGGACACTGGGATGGAAAGCCTGTTTGTGGACATAGAGACAGCTCAAAATGAGTCTAGGAAAAAACCTCTGGTTAGGTGATGAGAATGAACAAAAAGATAGGCAAAGGTAGGGAGGAGTGGCGTGTATAAAATGGTCCATTGGAATGGGACACACAATTTAACTATTCTTTTTACAGGAGATATTTGAAATCTACCAGTAAAGGGTTCTCTCCTGTCCAGGGCTGGTTGTTATGGCGGTAGCAACCTGTTATCCTCAGCAAGGTACTCTGCTGGGCTGTGCGGCAAAATCTGAGCTCTATATTGAAAAGCTCCAAACCTGATGCTGGAAGTGGAACACCAATATGATGAAAAAACAATGAAGAAATTTCACAAGCAAAGAGAGACATATGAAAGTGTCAGAGCTGCAAAAAATCAACTTCTAAAACATAAGAATAAATATTGCCTGAAAATAATGATTTAGCTGTCTCAGATTTAGTGATTCTGATCAGTGGATGAATCACAAACCCATTGTACATTTGTTTATTGTTTCAGTTCCTGGAGAAACTAGAATGTAAATGTATCATTGTTACAAAAGAAAAAAGGATCGTCTTACAGTTAGAACAGCTGATTGCTGTTCTAAAATAGAAATTAGAATTGCTTTTGTTGCACAATTCATTATAATGCTAGGTGATTCCTTTATTTAGGTTTTTTGACAGGTGGTCATTTTCCTCATGGAAAATGTGGTATCATCATTAATTCTCTAGCAGACAGCTTTAAAAATTGATCTTGCTTACCGATATGCTACTACAGCAGCTATACTAAGTCAGTGAAGGTATGGTATAAAAATACGAAGTTCCATGTAATGATGCATGAATATGCTGTTAATACAAGCATTTGCTTTCTCACTTTGGGCACCCTGAGTATGAAGAGTATTTTTATCTTCTTTCTGTGCCCTGATTCCCCCTAGTTATAATACCCTAGTTACATGAAGATTTCAATCTTACTGTTTTGACATAAATAAATTAATGTTCTTAAAGCACGTAGACTTTTCAAATTCTGTACAAAAGCCAGATAGAAACTAATTCCATCTTAATAGTGTGATTTTACTTGCATATCAAAACTTAGGACAAGAAATGGAACAAAAATGAGCATTACATGAGAACTGTCCATCTTGTTTTAAAGGAGGTAAAGTCTTATGGAAATAACATGATGATTGTTTTAAAGACATTGTAATTCATATTAATAACAAACTGATTAAGAATGAACAGACAGCACCAATTCAATAAATTCTCAGCTCTCTGTCAAATTGGAGTTGCTATTTTTATATAGCATTTTGTTTGCAATACTATCTGTATGTCTCAACAATAAGCAATATTTAGAACAGTAGCTGGACTAGAAAAAATAGCAAAATAATAAACCCCCCCATAAGTAGTGCTTATGAAGCTTCAATTCATGATAAGAATGCAAATGGAAAGTTGTAAATATTTTTTTTTCTTGTCATTTAAAAAAAAGTGTGTTAGAACAAGCCCATAGAAAGATGATTGATGGAGTATGGTGGTATTATAAGCAATATTCTGGAACTGTCTCAACAGAGAGCCTATAAATTTGAGTTCACACATCCCTGCCTTACACAGATCACAGTTCCACAGAGCGATGTCTTCTATATGACCTTCCTCTGTCATGCTTGCTTTATGCATTGTCTCTGTCTTAATGCAGACACTTGTACTGGGGTTTTTAGCAAATCGATAGGGAGGGGCAAACAAGGGGCCTGGCAAAAGGTTACCCCAAACCTTCAAATGAACTGTCTGGCTGGAATCCAGTCAGTAGTCAAGAAATTAAATACGCTTTCAAACTCAGTGGTTCACACTAAGAAGAAGAGAGAGGAAGAAGTCTTATTAATGCTGGAGAGAAAGGCAGGTTGATATTTTTGCTTGCCCTTAGATCCACATACCGTAGATATACTTTGGGCCAGCCTGTAGAGCTCAGCAGGTTAGAAAGCATTCAGATGTGCTGGCTGACAATTTCTCTGACTTGGCAAGTTAGCTAAGGGACAAAAGAGTCCTTTGGGAAAAAGAGCTTGGGCATCAGGGAAAACTTAAAAAATATTTTAATATTTTATTGTATTTGACCATGGTGTCTAAACCACTAAGAATAATTTCTAGTAGCCATTAGTTGAAGCCCAAATGGATACAGTATCTCTATGACACCAGCTTTAGAACAGAAAGATTTCAACAACATTGAACTGATGTTTGAGACTTGGTTACACATCAAGTGTAATGAATAAATTCCTAATTGGGAAGCTGAATGTTCGTATAAATGCTTTCACAGCATTAATCATCTTACTTATAAGAGTAGTGACAGAGCCCAGCAAAGGAGAAAAGCTATTTCTATGTGTATATAAACATGAACACCCAAGGAAACTGATTGTGCCTAACCCAAATCATGAATTCCTTAAAAAGTGACAAAGTACAGAAAACTGGATGATTAAAATCAAATAGCAAATAAAGGACTATATTAAAAAAAAATCTACTATATTGGCAATTTTGTTTTTATAAGAACTTTTAATTCTCTGAGAGTTGCTGTATTAACTCTTTAACCATGTCATATAGAAGTAAATTTTTTTGAAAGGACATTCAGAAAAGGTTTCCTTTGAAGACAGCGTATATTCGGAACTCTGCTATCTGGTACTTTTATGAAGCATTAAATGGTCCATTTGCTTCTAATTTTAAATGGAGATTTAGTGTAGAAATAGATTTGATCTGAACTTGGTTTTAATTACCTGTATAGTTTGTCATAATAACTTGGGTTACCTTTCATCACATTATTTGTGTGGCACAAAACAAATTAATATAAACTGACATAACATGTAATATACTTAAAATACTTCACTAGCTCATGCATTTTACTGAAAGTGAATGAGGTGGTGGAACAAATCTTCCTCTGGGATGGCAATTTTAGCCTTAATTACAGCTTCAACTGTACAGACCTCACACTTCTGGTAAGAAAGTAGCTTCTAGAGGAAAAAAAATGTGGAACTTCTCAAGAGCACTAAGACTGGAATCAACATTTTACGAGATCTTACGAAGAAAGCTGCAAGTGGAAGTAAAATTATGCTTTTTAAATACTGATTCAAATGTCAAAAAGATGTAGCTTATTTGGGACTGGATGAAGTCTGACAGGATAATGCATTGCCATACAAACAACCCATGCCTTCTGACTTGGAAGCATGATCTCTACAGCAACAACTGCAAATCCCACATATGTAGCAGTATGAATAGATTAAGTCTTTAAGTGTTTAGAAGACTGACTGTGCGAACATGATACATGCTGTCTTAACAACAAAAAGCTCATATATCATTGGGAAATATTGTTGAAATTAAAAAAAAAATACCTAAAATTTATTCTTATGGTGCACCAAAACAAATTTATCATGACATTTCATACTAAGTAAGGAGTCTGAAAAGTATCTTGCACATACAGAACTGGATACATTGGAAAAAAAAAAAAAATCAGTTTGTGGTACTTTTGAAAATCTGAGCCTATGAATGAAAAAGGATATTACTTTAATGTTCTAACTGGGTGAACATCAATGTAAGAAAAGCTTTTTAGCAGGACCCCAAATCTAGGCCATATGAATTAAGAAGTTCAAAACCTTATTTTTAGTGCTCTGAGTAGGCAAATATCTACTTAACTGGAACATTTTATTTGTTTCTATCCTGATAATCAGATGATAATCAAAGATGAGAATCGAAACCAGAGTTGGGGTGGTAAAATTATATCATAATTCTTGTTAGTACTTTTATTAGGGATCTTCAAGAATGAATTTAGAATAAAAATTATTTATTTGGCTTTATATCAACAGACAGACTACTTGGAAAACTGTTTTCATACACAGTTTAGTTTAATTTTCCTTCCTAAGCACTATCGACTGCCACATATACCTGCCCACAAATATCTGTATGGGTATTCAAAAACTGTGTTCCTTATAATATACACTAAAAATGTTTTACAGGACAAATCCTAGCTGCATGTATTAGTTTTACATTCACAGTCTTTGTTGATCCTAGAAACTATGGATTTATTGAAGTACAGCCATGTCTCCTCAATATTACATTAAATGCAGTGCTAACACAAATTGTATTGAGCATATAGGCACCATAGCATTGGAGCAACAGGAATTTCTTTAATAGTAGCCATAATTAATTTTGTCATTAAATTCAAAAGCAACAGGGCTAAACCTCTAGGACTGAGCAGGGTAAATCTAAGATTGTACATAGGAAGACACTATTACTCAAAAATTTGTTTGGACAACACAATAGTCTCTTGGTTTTGTACCTAACAGATACCAAAGATGACTGTGAATTAAAAACATTTTATCCTAAATAAAAAGTCTGTAAAACCAATAGATTAAAATGACATTCTTCTCTCTAGTGAAACCAATATTCAAACATTGGAACAGGCTGCCCAGAGAGGTGGTGGAGTTCCCATCCCTGGAGGTGTTCAAGAAACACGTAGATGTGGCACTTGGGGACATAGTTTAGTAGGCATGGTGGTGTTGTGTTGGCGGTTGCACTAGATGATCTTAGAGGTCTTTTCCACCGTAATGATTCTATGATTCTAATAAACAGTCTTCTATTTCTAACAGGAAGAAAACCACTGAATTCCATAAGTCTTTGTCTTTTGGAAAACACATTCAATAATTATTATCTCTGCTCTCCTTTTCTTAGATACAACTCTTGTTAGTTCAAATAATTTATTACAATGCCTTAAGTAAGCAGCAGTGGAAACTGCTGATGATTCTGCTTGATTATATTCCTATCACTGAAGATCTACCCAGATATATATGCCAGCCTCATCACTGTGACATGTGAGCACACTGAGGTCCAATACCATTCCGTGCATTCATTGATGCATCAGTTTCCAACATAAACTGAAAATGTTTACATTTATAAGAGACTGCAGTCCTTGACACATTCTATACGTCATCCTTTTTCTAAGCCACAGAAGGCTATATTCCTGCTAAATATTTTATAATCGTCAAATAAGCAACTACCAAATGAATTTGGAGTTATTGTGCATATAGTAATATAAAACCTCACTGAAAAGTATTTAGCAATTATTTCAAATTCTTTCCTATACCTTGCCAGTTTCCGCTGTCATTAAATTGCATCTTGTTCACTTCCAGAATGAAACATATGTGAAAGGTATATTTCCACCCGAATAGAAATGTAAAGTGATGGTGGTTCTTTGTACATTCCCAAGACAGAAGAAGTGACATTAATGAAATGTGAAACATCATGAATTAGAGGTAATAGAATATTTAAACTTAGTTGTAGTTGTTCTGTAACTATGACACCCAGTTCACACTAGAAGTATTAAAAAAACCCTAAGTACTCCTTTTATTTTTGTTTGGTTTTTTTTTTTTTTTTCTTTAACCGTTTTTTAAATGCAGTGAGTTTTTCAGTGGACATTTTATACTCATCTCACACTTTAGAGATTTTAAAACATTGAATTTATAGCACTGCCTCCAAAATCTTATTGAGCCAGTATTTGGTAAAAAGATATAATAAAATAGAATGATGCAAAATTCTTAAGAAGCAATTATTCAGTGTTTCTGAACTGACCTTCTGCCTGATCATACCTAAACTGGGAGTAAGGTTTTAGAGTGTTTAGATAGATATTTGACAGCAATAGTCAGAGACAATATCTAATTAATTGTAAGATAAAGCTTGCAACATTTGCAAATAGGATTATATAATTTAATTCCTAATGATAGAGGGGCCTGGACTCCCAACCAAGATACCTGCTCTTTCTAGTCCTAACATTTAGTGTGATTAATTCTGCAGAATTAACCTGCAAAATAGACTTTATATAATTTGCAAAATATGATTAGCCAAGATAATTTTTACTGAAATCACGTTCTATACTCTTGCTCATGAATGGCCCATGTTCTAACTTTAATTTGACTGCGAACAATTGTAACTCATTTCACACTACCTATTTTTAATCTTCTCTCCCTTTCCTCAATGAATATGATTTTTATATTTCTTCTCTGACTACATAGTGAACTCATTTATATCCTGTTTCAGTTTCCTATCTGATTAGTTCTTTTCCCTACAGATTTAGTTTTGCTGAACCATGATGGTACCACACAGACAGCAGAATAAAATATAAAATTCATACATAATCATGTAAGCAGAGATAGAATACCTGCAACTCCTATTCATTTCAAAGAAGCTACCATTGTTTAATACCTTTAGAAGTTGCAGCACTGTTTATATTCAGCAGAATACATTATCCTAGCATATAGCACTGAATAATTATCAGTAGATGAATGCACACTGTAAAATAAATATCAGAACTGGCACAAAAAGAAATACCTTCTTTGCACTCCACTCTTGTCTCCAGAATAATTATGTAATCTTTTTGGGGAGAGGGAGGAAGTCTGAAAAGACCACTGAATGAAAAACCTTCCCATATCTTTAGGTTTAACAAGAGTACCACTGAAAGAACATGTACAAAGCTGGGGAGAAAATTCTGAGAAAAGCAGATTGAATTTCCATCAAGGATCCCAAAGATTTTAGTACTATCAGCAGACTCAGATAAAACTCTATACATAAGCACTTCTCTGTCTTGCAAGAGTATATAATAGAAAAAGGAGCAGCAGATTTTGTTATAATCGTCAGTTCTATTCAGATAGGCATATAGTGGTACTGTTCCCTCACATGAAGCATTTTCTGCAATTTATAAGGCCATTCGGAAATGTGAGCAAGCTGGCAGTTAATTGCCAGCTGCATTTCGCATAGCAGAGATGGTGCAAGTAATTTCCATCTAGAATTAGAATAAGGGGTGGCAGTCTCCCACTGCCAATAACTACATGGTTTAGTAGGTCGGATACAAAATTTAGTTTAGAAGAGTCCTATCTTGCTGGTAACTTTAGCAATGGGCTTAGAATCTCCTCCATTATCTAGTAATCCTTACACAACATGTTGGTACCTCAGCTACAGTCAAGCCACTTCATGGTTCCATGTACTGTTCCTATGCTCTAAATTAGTTCTCAATTAAAAGTAACTCAATTTTTCAAGGTATTTGGTACAGCAGTGTCCAGCAACAACTCTCTACAGGAATTGCTATTTGTTGGCAATGTTAAATTTGCTTTAATATTGGTAGGCCTTAATTATGATAAGTTAATAAAACCAATAAGTTTATAATAAACAACCAGAACAAGCAGACATCACGGGTGAAACTAGCTTGAGTTACCAGTCTCACTGAGCTTGAATCTGAACCTTTGGACAGCTAAAAAAGTCCAAAAGTAAATTTTGGGCCAATTTGAATCCTGAGATGTCTCTTTCTTACTAAATGGAGATCTATTCCTCTCAGCCTTTTTCCTTTTACCTATTTGATGGCAAAATTAGAAACCACTGTGTGAAAATTTGACCACAGGAATGGAAGAATTCTTCAGATGGATCAGAGGAATGTTATAGCAACAGTTTCTTTGAGCAGTGAGAAGCACCTGGAAGCAGCTTGCAGTTGTGCCAGTTCCCATGTTGCCTGTTAAGGATAAGATGGTACTGAAAGTAGGTCACAAGTATACCACTTCACTTTGTGAGAATTGAGCCCTAAACAATTAAAGTAGAGCTGCTGGAATAACTAGTGTGTGAAGAAGAAATGAAAAAGGTTAAATATTTGATGGAGTGGTGTCAAAGCATCCCATTAGTATTTTGCCCCTGCTTCATGGCTTTTCTGAGAAAACTCGTAAGCTCAGCAGCAGCACTTTGGTAGCACCATCTGAATACATAAAAGCATTGAAACTTGTGACGAGAAAATCTGCATGAAACTGAGAGCAGGAGATAAGTGAAAGAGAAGGTTTAAACATTTACAATTTGATCATTCAAGAATGAGGTATTTCTTCAGTTTGCACAATTCAAGCTAATAACCTAAACTTCAAGCTCCCTCAACTTCTTGATATTACCCACTCATACTCCAGTATAGTTACTAAATGCCTTACCAACAACTGCTAACTTTTACAACCTGAATAATCCGCACTTTAGCAATGGAACTTAGGTTTAAGGGCTGTTGTTGCTGAAGTGCATGAGTATAGCCAAAGACAGTTTGGAAGCAGGATAAGCGTCTCAGTCCTGCAAACAGGTAAGACCCTCCAGGTACTCATTTGAATCGGCAGTAAACAAGCCACACTTTTAAGCTGCAGGTTTTTTCACTTCATATCTATAGTTCAATGTAGGGAAATAACAGGTCTACTATTAACTGTGATCTCACAGTGGCGGGGGGAATGAAGATGGCCTTTGGCAGCCCTCATTCCTGGGCCAGAAGGTGGTGGTTCTGTCTTCCACACCAGGCTTTTGGGACCCAGCCAAAACTAACACTGCAATCTATTATGTGCTATTCTTTGGATGAGACGTTATAGATTTGGGTTCATTGCTACAGATCTCACGAAACATTTTGAAAACAGATGGGGATAACCAATGCTTTCTGGCCAGCATATCCTCTATCAAACAACACGACTGCAATATACCTTCTGTCAACAGAAATAGGATGTCATGCTGAAATCTATTTTACCAGCCACTGCTGGTCATATCATAACTGTCACTCATATGACAGTCTCCTATCACTGTCTCCCTACCTTTACCAACTGATTCCCTCAAGAGATACTGTATGATTTCAGACAAACTTCATTAAAGACTACAGAGTAAGCAGAGTCCTTATTCTTTCCTTTGAACTACCTGCTACCTCATTTTGAGCTGAGGCAAGTAGTGAGCGTGTTAGCTGCTTAACTTAAGGTAACTGAGTAAGCAGCTTAACTGGTTTCCAGTGAAACTTCACAGAGCTTGGCACTAGTATTTTTTAGATAAATATTATTTTAAAAATCATAAAATACTAATAAAGACTTTTCAAATAGTATAGAAATAGCTATGACAAACCAAGATCAATTATCATGTGATCAAATGTTTTGGTGAGCAGTAAACTTACTTTGAGGTTTCTTTTATGCTACACAATGGGGAATTTCAGACTGACCTAAACTAGAAACCTCTTTCCATAATCCAATAGTTTGGATTCTTTTCAATTAAAACATTATAGTACCATATTCTCACTTTACCTAGCTATACTGAAAACAGAGGCACAAGAAAATCTTCCGTACATGGCTTCCATGTCACTTTGATACTTTTATTTCTACATGAAAGTCCCCTCCCCAAAATCAAACCCCAAACAAAACATTCTTTAAAAAGGACACAGTAGTCATTTTCCTGATGGCATACAAAATGTCGCCTCTTTTTTAGTTCTTTCGGCTTACTTTTTCACAGGAGGAGAAAAATATCACAAAAAATGAAGCATGAAAGGAAGGGACAAGAAAATCCATATCACAGACAAAAATCTACATGATTTGCTGGAAATAATGGACCCAATCCACCAAGCAACTTTTGAGAAGCAGCTAGAGTTCAAGAAACTGTCTTCTTCCCAACACACACTCAAATGAAACAATATTTTCACAACTGGGAAGCATGTAATTTGTCCTACATTTCTTTCCATATGCTTCTGTGCTTCCTCTCTAGAGACAAGTCTAAAGTTGAGATTCAGTACAAAACAATACATGAAACACCATGAAAAAGAATCAACTCCTTGCCAACATCAATAGAACAAACACTTTTTCAGACCAAGTGATATTTGTGTAGGTTGTTATGTGATTTTAGATACCTTAGGGTCTGATTGTGCAGGTAATTGGATTCAAGGGAGTGCCACAAAGATTGGGTGTTATCTGTCAATAATAACTGCTGCTAAAAGTAGGGAGATGTTTCAGAAGTAAAAAAACAGATATTTCAGGAATGTTTATTTTTCTACTGTGAATACAAAAATATTTGTGTACTTTCATACCTCTGTAGCAGATGTCATATAATATCTGGTTAAAATTACTTGCCAATAATAGATATCTCTCAGGTACAGATTAAAATCGCCTTCTATAGCTAATTCCACAAACTAAAAATTTCCACTGCATTCGCCAAAATGTCCTCCATATTTTCTGATACAAATAGGTAGACAGATACAAATAGGACATAAAGAACTGAAAGTTAGAACAGACAAGTATTCTGAATATTCTCTGAGAGCTCGTTCATTTAGAGACCCCACTACCTGTGGATAATTTATGTGTGCTCATTCCGGCTATTGCTGATTTAAAATATTAAGACAGCTCACTAACCTTAGTAAAAAGACTCATAGGCTTGAAAGATGGGATAAGGCAAAAAGAACAAGCTTGCCGAGCACGCAGATGAAAAATTTATAATTTTAATATCTTTGTATTTCCATATTCTGTTACATGTTCATCAGAATCTGAAGCATGGAATTGCAGTTACTTTATTTCTTTTCTGCCTCCAGGTATGCACCAAGGCATCAAGCTGATAGGTTGGTTCATATAACAGCAGCTCTCTTATCACTCCAGATAATTTATTTATAATGAAAATCATGTGTTTTCCCAGTACAATGTTGATGCAATATGACTGCCTTTTGAGGTCCTAAAGATGTGTAATTGTTAAATGGATACAAATGTTGATAAAATATCATTCCTTACATGAGAGAAAATGTGTCATACAAGGAGGGTTAAAGGTGATAAATGCTAGGAAATAAATTGCACATCATCTGATTTTTAACCCAATGAAGTATGTCCTCAATATTTAAGGTCTGAATGGCTGAGCAGCTTTAGATTTTTCACTTCCACATTAATTAGCCTATTCACAACTACCTGGAAGCCCTTCACTATGTCTAAGAGTGCTGTTTACTTGGCTTGGTTCCTGGAGAATGGGCTCTGAGGCTGTATTTAGAACTTGAGTTTACAGAAATGCACAGACATGTCAATTCCATGCATCAAACCATCATATATAAGATGGTCCTCTGGCATAATAGGATGCACAATATATGCATGGGATCATGCCAGATGTTACACCAGCACACTAAGCCATGTGATGGGAGAAATGAGGGTGTTAACTAGAGAATGTGTTTTACTGCAGGGCACCTTTGCACATGAGACTTGATGTGCATGCATGTACACAATCATTATCAAGTACAGGTTAACTCCTTGTGTGATTGCTGGCAGAATCAGAGGCCTGCAGTAAAAGTAAAAAACACTGGAAACAGTTGAGTTTGCCTATATCAACATGATGCCAAAAAAGTATTAAGAATCATACCTGACCTTATAAACTATTTAAAGAATTGAACACAAATCTTTCACTTACAGGTTGCTGGAAGTGAAAGACACTAAGACTTCTTCTGAGAAGCATTTAATAGATGTGAGTCAAGTTATATAAATCAGGTTAATGAACGCAAAAATAAAGGAAAACAAAAAAAAAAAGGGCTGTACACATTTGAAGGTATACTTACAGTTAGCAAAACCTTCCTTATAGGAAAATGACCTTCAATTTCTGTGACTCTGTTAAATTCTTAAAACATGTTGAAAAAGAATTTTATAACTTCAAAAGTTAAATTTCAAAGCTTTCTTTTAGGTTTGGTAGCCACTGAGGTGGTAAATGTCCTCACCTCTACTTAGACTAAGCCCTATGCATACAGCGCTTTTCCAGACCAGAAGTTAAGTGGTACACTTGGAGCTTTGGTTTGTGCCCAAATGACTTGGCAAGACTAAATTCAGTGATAATGAAACTTCACAGATTTACAGACATCCTGAAAACAGTAGAAGCGAGTTCAATATTGTACTCCAGGATATAATTACAGCACTGAAATATTTTCATTAAAAATTTAAAAAAAATATGAAGAGGAAGAGACAGAAATTGTTCACAGAATTGAACAATCAAAAAAAAACTATAAAGAAGAAACCTTCCTAGCCCTCCAAAAATTATATATTTGTTTTAATTGGCGATTTCAGTAATTAAATTTCAAAATACTTACATTTCAAAACATTTAAATTTTCACTGTAATATGTAAGAAATAGTGACTTAACTGAGAACATTACTAGGTAGCTCTGCAGTAATTAGCCATGTACTTCAGAAGTGCTTAAACACAGGTCATGATGTCCTTACCAGAGATTACTCCCAAAAGATGAAGTGCAGTCTTTTCAACAGCGAGTAATTTAGGATCAAAACCTAGCAATAAAAGAGTTTGAAATTAATATGTCAAGGGGGGCAAGAAAGTATCCCCAACACTTGCCATACGGTTGAGAACATATGAAAGTTGTGAAGACTTGTTACATGCAGAACAGTGTGAAAAAATAAAAGCAGTTTAACCTTCTTAAACATTTTTTATTCCTAAAATCTGACTTCAGCTATATGAGATAATCTACACCTACAGTAACCAACCAACCTGAATAACATTTTCTCTGTTTGAATTTCAAACACAGCCTATGACAGTTTCAGAGTCTCTGTCTAAAGAAAACTGTAAAATCCATCTGTTCTGATGAGCAAAAATAAATAAATAAAACCCTAACCCTTTTCAGATTCCAAGCATGTCTGTTAACTTTCTCTATTAACACTCTTTGGATAGAAATAGCATATAGAATGCGCAAGAGCTAATATTGGAAAAGCTAAACAAAAGCTGTAATCAGATTTTAAAACAGACAATATAAAGCATTGTAATTAACTGGGTTGGAATAAAGTGGTCTTTATTAGCGCAAGTGAGCTCATCTGCTCTAGGAATGAATATTTCACAATCTAATCCAGAATGTATTGACATCAGCCAAACATTTACATTTCTTCCATGGACAGATTGTTATTGACCTTGTGATGTGACATATCTACTGTCACTAAGCTACAAAATGGGAATCTCATCCTGCCTCTCCTCTTTTATATACAGAAAGCAACTAATTTGTCAGCATGCCAGCTTTAACTAGCTGCGATGAAGGTAAGCTAATTTAATAGGAACTGTTCAATAGCTTCGACCCACCTGACACTGTCAGTTAAGGCAGCTCCACATTGCAGTGTCTTTCATTATTTCCAGCTCTTTCTTCAGACTACTTGAACAGCAAGTCAAATAATATGCTTAGGAGTCAATAGGCCTGACTTTTTCTCAAGGACATTCTTTTGATGCCAGGAACTGTCAAGTGGGAAAACACATAGCGTGAAGGTGAGAGGACACTAATTAAATATACATAGCTCCGGCCAAAGAAGAATGAGGCACAGCTTGCTATCTGAAAACTCAGTTGCCTGCTTGACTGAGGTCACAGCTGTTGACTTGTACATGTTCTTAAGTTGCAGTCTCAGTATGAGATGCTTTAACACTCTTAAATACTAGACAAGGCTATCTTCAAGGATTCTGCGTACAGTTATATGTGCTTTTGTACTTTAAAGGCAGACATAATAGAGTCCTTATTTAAGTTCAGTTAAAATGAATATGTATCTTTTATCTCTCAAACTTTGAGGTACCTCAGTATTTCCTGAAGCTGGGGAAGAACCTATGATTGTTACAGCACAACGTGAGTGACGCTATTAACCATGTCCATGCAGAAGCTGACTATTTTAAGGCCTATTTCAAAGCGTGATTCTAACCACAACACCCCTTCACATTAAACTAGCTACAGTGAAGAGCAATGAACAAGTAATGTGTTTACATATGTGCATTTGGGTTATTTCACAGAGTTGAGCATACATGTTCCCATCTGTGTCAAACGCTTTCAGGCCATGAAGCTAACATAAGAATATCAGATGGCTTAATGCTTTCCTCCCTTCCCTCTGTTTTCTTTGCACTACTGATTGCTCTTATTTAATATATATTATCTAAAATAAAACTTCCTACTAGCCAGAGCTGAAAGTTTATTTACGTTATAAAGTATCAGTACAATTTTTTCTTATGAGTGCTGTTGGACATAGCTGCGCACTGCAAGCATTCTGTGGAGTTCCCTGAACGGTGCTACCCTGCACTCTTACATTGGCATGGCTCAGCGCAGCGCTGTGCCAGTGTGCCAGTGAGCATCCCATTCATGCAGTACTGTAAATGAGCTCATTTACAGAGTCACAGTTTATTACGACTTACTGGCTTGAGCACTCTGCCTTCAGAGCACAGCTGTACTGCAAGTGGACTGGTATCTCCGCATCTGCTGCACAAGGCTGCAGCACCTCCACTTAGTCCGGGAATCACTTCAGCTGCAACACAGGTGTGTCCTTTGAGATGAAGAAATAATAATAATAGTTACTGAGTTGAAATATTTCTTACATATCCATAAGAAAAAATTCAAGTAGAATTGCTAGTATTTGATTGTACTTGGTAATACCACATCCAAAAAGATGTCAGACGACTACCATTTTGACCTGAAAGTTGTGGCATTTAGGTGTCTTTCCATCTTGCCAGATACCACCTTGACCTGCGGAGCCTTACTTTTACCCTGCTATGTGTAACATGATATGTGGATGCTTGGTCTTCCACAGACATCTGGGCAGCAATGGCCTGTACCTACAAATATATTGGGTTTTTTGCTCACATATTTGTGCAGGAAGAGGAGATTTTGTGAGACAGTTTACATGTTATGAGGATGTCCTGGTTTCAGCTAGGATAAAGTTAATTTTCTTCCTAGTAGCTCGCACAGGGCTGTGTTTTGGATTTAGGATGAGAACAATGTTGATAACACACTGATGGTTTAGTTGTTGCTAAGTAGTGTAAGTAGTAGCTAAGTAGTGACTAGTATAAACTAGTCAAGGACTTTTTAGCTTCCCATGCTCTGCCAGAAACACAACGAGCCAGGAGGGGGCACATGCAGGACAGCTGCCCCAACCTGCCCACAGGGCTATTCCATACCATACGGCGTCAGACTCCGTATAGAAACTGGGGGGAGTTGGCCGGGGGGCAGGGATCGCTGCTCGGGGCCGGGCTGGACATGGGTCAGCGGGTGGGGAGCAATTGCATTGGGCATCATTTGTTTTGTAGATTCTATTATTATTATTATTATTGTTATTGTTATTGTTATTATTATTTTCTCTTCCTCTGCAGTCCTATTAAACTGCCTTATCTCAGCCCACGATCCCACCAGAGGTGGGGGGAGGATGAGCGAGCGCCTGCGTAGTGCTTAGTTGCCAACTGGGGTTAAACCACAACAGAGAACTATCCCTCCCTTCAGACTCAAGGGCAATCAAAACCCACATTATCTGTAAATGGACAGACGATGAAGTGCTCAAAATTGGGCTTATATGAGAGAAAAATTATGTAAATTAACACATTTAATAGTTGCATAATTTCACACCAACAACTAAGCATTTCAAACTCCAATGTTTACTATTCCTAGTCCTTCAATATAATAGTATATCATATTCATCCTTTATTGTTTCCAGCCTCTCACAATTTTATCAGTCTGTGGCCAAGGAGAGAGTGTTTTCCTGGAAACTGAATTCTTCCTCCCAATTTTCCCTGCTGACCACACAAATGACATTGCATGTTTAGTTTATAAGAACGACCTTTGTTTGCAAGCCATCACAAAGAAGAACAGGGGACAACAGTTGTTCTTGCTTTCTTCAGAGACTGGACTTGACCTTCCTTTTCCCTCCACCAGACGGTTTTCAGGTCTGAAATCTGTGGGATTAAATACTGTCTGATAAATTACTAATATACCATTAAACTAAGTCTCTTGGACTGTTTGAGAGCAATCACAAGTCTCAGTTTATAAGCTTTCCAAGTTAACAGCCTTTTTTCCCAGGTTGTAACTGTATTACTCTCTGAACACATTTATATGTAGGTTGAGAGCAATATAGTTCATACTCCTAAGGAGCAACATGTAATATGCTATTGCTGAAGGCAAAATCTCCAGCAAGATTAACACTTGCTTCGCTAGATCCTGTTTTTCACTTCTGTTTACCTTTGGTTGTATTTTTCACGCTTACTTGATTAACAGTCTCTGTACATATGCATGAGTCCCTTCAGTTCAAGACTTAGCTGTCCATGGATAAGTAGGTTCCACATGGTTGAGGGATATCTAGCAGCTGCCTTACTTACCTTGCTTGATTTCAACCTATTCACACAATGTTGTTACATAGTTTTACAAACATACATAAATAGCAGACACTTCCTGCCTCATTGCAATTACATTTTTTTTTTTTATTTTTTTTTTTTAACATCTTGGGTGTCACACGTACAGTCCTTGAAAACCTGGCTGAAGCAGTTGGCAAAAATAAGCTCTATGGGTCTGGTCTGGCAGCTCAGAAGGGGCTTCTTCACAAATCCTTCTCCCATTTACTGTGAATTTGCAACAATGTAGTTCTGCTGATTGCAGAGGAATCCCTTATATTTGTAAAAATGTAACTTGTAGCAAATTTTGTCCTTTTGGCCTTAAAAACAAATACTGCCTGCATTTGCTAGTTTCAAATCCTTTAACACATTAAGATCCATATTCTGATATTGTGCTACAAACACACTCCCATCCAAAATTACAAAAGACAAATTATATGTTTTGATCTTTTTCAAAACCATATGTTATTTCCAGAGTATTTTCGAAGTATAGTAACAGAGAGAGGAAATACAAACACAACCATCAACAAAACTGTAAGTGACAGTAAATTGTGATAGGGGCAAACTGGATGAAGGCAAAATGTTCAAGAAAAGTATTTTTGACTTACCATTCACCCTGAAACAATTGCAATATATTGATGGTAGATAAGGAACGTGAGATACTAAGATTTCTACAAAATAATGCATCAGCTCTCTACCCAGTGGCTGTTCTGTAATTAGCGCACCTTAGGCACTGACCCACTTTAAAAAAAAAAAAAAAAAAAAAAAATTTCCTCCCTTCATTTCTTCAGGGCAGGAAGCATGTCAATGTTTGTAAACTGTTATGTAAATGGATAGCACTACACAAATTTTGTTAACAATGAAATAATTCTACTCCTATGCACAAAATCCAGATATTAAGAGTAACCCTTTTCTAGCCAAGGACTCTATACAGAAGAATATATCCTAGTACGGCATAATAAAGCAAACCCCACAACAGCAGCTGTATTATGCTTATATTATATTATACACTCAATCTTGCAGCTTCAGGAGCACACCAAGGGTGGTTTCAAAACTGGCCTTAAGAGCAACTGCTCCTGAAGCAACCACTCGTGCGATGCATTTGGTGACCGCAGCTGACTTGTATATGACTGGCTCAGCCTGTCAGTTGAGTACGTGTTCTGCCGTGCCAAATAATGTCATAACTGTATTTTGGAGGTGGAACAAAACACCTTCCCCTTTCCTTGACACTTTTGTAACGTGAGAACACCTCTTTGTTTTGTCTCATCTGAATGTATAAGGAAATATTGAATATCTTTTTATGATAAATAGAACTTACTGCATGGCAACAACTGAACTGGAGAAGATACTGAGGGTAAGAGCAGGAAATGATTCACTGGCTCCAGTGAATTGTTAAAAGCATTTGACTTGCAAGTAGTCTTTATTGTGCAACTCCAAATGTGATTTTTATACAAGCCCTGTGCTTGTGATGCTGCACTCATTCAGGTCTCAGAAGGAGCACAAGCATAGCAGGATGGTGTGGGCAGAGAAATGAGCAAAAGGGTCTCTGCTGCTTTAAAGCAGTATCCTAGGGCTGCTCTAGAGCATCCCAGTGAAGTTATCTGCCTTGTACAAGTCTTTGATCAGTGACAGACCTAGCCTAAAAATAATGCTTTATTATCTTCTTTAAAAATGAAACTTCAGAACGGACCATATATTTACAGGAACCTTATGTATAGCTTTCTAAATTTTCTGGTACTTTAAGGTTTAGTGAGATATTGAAAATTTAGCAGCATGACAGAATATTGAACAACTCACAGGTCTATCAAGGGCACAGGTCATGTTTCTAGATAACAAGTTCAATTTTGGCTTACAGTTGAATCAAGGGGATTTCCATCATCCACATTCTTTTCATAAAATTTGTGATTTCAGACCTGTTGGTTAGGTTCTTAACAAGAACTCTTATACATAATCACATTTGTTTCTTTTGTTTGGTGAGAGCATTAGGATTGGGGGTTTTATTCCAAGTAATAGAAAACATGAAAATATCCCATTGGTAGAGTATGCATCAAGACCTAAGGTCACCTGCAGGATTAAATCAAAGCTTAATTCCCCAGATTAGGAGTGAGACATATTGTATAACCAATCTTTGCTGAAAAAGAAATAATCAATCATGAGATTTATCTATAGCTTTTGCAAAACCCAAAGAAGTTTTGTATTTAAAGATAAACAACAAAATCTGATACCTGATTTCATATTTCATAACAATAACCTAGACAATATACTGATTTAGCCTTACTATATTATAGTACTGTATTCATATAATCTCTCAACTGTATATAAATTCAAGGACGATGTTTGTTTCTCTATGTACTCCTGCACATTTTCTAGGGCCTAATGATAGGATAAGATAAGTTATATAAATTCATTGTTGGATATTAATCCATACCTTTTTCCTGCACAAATGCTTTTTTCCATTCATAGCACAGGGTAAAAACGTTATATTTTTAACTGTTACAGCAGTGAAAAATTGCATTTACACTTGCTCTTAGGAACATTACCAGGTGTTATGATAGTTTAAAGCCAGAATCCTCAGCAGCCGGTTTCTAGTAGATAGTTTTAAATGGGCTGGAGGTCATTATGTCACTTGAGCGATCACTTCTCACTAGAAAAAGATGTTCACTCTTTTCATATTCATTATATTTATTCTTGGCATTATAAACACAGTCATTTGACCTGTTCCAAACTGACATTTGTATGGAGCTGAGTGCAAGCAGGTTCTCACTTCATCAAGGAAAACTAACTGCAAACAGCTGATGTAGATTTAGACTCTGGTATGATCTTCCATATCTTCCACCAATGGTAAGAGTACCACTGTTACCAATCTGCCTGAAAAACATTGACTAAAGACATTGTAGCAGTACTTTCAACTTAAGTCCACTCCTCTGTTATAAAAATCTACCGAGAGTATATTATAAAGCCATTTGATCGATCTATGGTATTTAGAGATATTAAACATGCCACCATAATGGTCAAATCATGAAACTGAGATGTTAAGAATTTAGAAATCACATTCATGCTTACTACCCCAATGCTGCTCTGGTTCAGACCATGTATTTTGTAGCACTTCTTAGATTCTAATACTAACCTTTAAATTAATCAATTAAACTAATGACACAGTTTTTCAACAAGAAGTTATAAAATATCATGTTACATGTATTGATTTAAGAAAAGATATGACAAAGGTATATAAGATAATGAATGACATTAATCAAAATGCACCGTCTCATCATAAATGATCTGAGAGTTAATGAAAACTGGGAAGTAATTATTAAAACAGACCCATTTTTTGTAATATAATACATAATTAACACACGGAACTCGTTGCTTCCAGGCATCATTTAATGAAGAAGTTTATGAGGTTGGGGGTTTTTAAGCTTTGTGTGGGTAATAAGAAAGTTCACATATATTCCAGAAGGCACATTCTCCTCCAAGCTAAAGACCAGGGATATCATTTAAAAGCTAACACTCAAAAAATAGAGCATACACTTCCAGTTTATAAATACACTAAACCATGAATATGCCACTGTGCACTCTATCATTAGAAGTCACAAACAGATGCACTTATGGAATTTATTATTGTATTAAAAACACTTCTACATTAGGTAGGAAACAAATGACAAATTATGGCTCACTCCAGAAAGCAGATTATTGTAGTCTTCCTGTGTCAAGAGCTAGAAGCACCATTGATAAACCACAACTTTTCAGTTTGAAATACGGCACCTTAGAAAGCATTAAGAAAAGTTCAAATGGATGAGATCAAAGAACCCTCAATGGCAACGACCTGTCTGTCTCTATGTGGACTCTAAAGGAAAAATTTAGGAATAGGACAAGTTTAGAGTGATACTTGCATGGAAAAGCTCCCATCATCCATCAGTTTGAAGCTAAAAGGTGTCCTGACTGTGAGGCTTTTATCTATCTGGCAAACCTGAATAAACTTCCCCTGTAGGAAACTTTCAAACCTCTTCTGGAATCCATGTATACTTTAAGTATTCATAGCGTAGTAGTAAACAAAAGATTGCTTTTTAAGAGAAAGATCCTTTTCCATATATACAGATATTTCCATTTAACTACATTGCATGTTAAAACTTCCTTTTAAGGGCTGTATCTCAGTTGGAATATGCAGTTACACAGTATTTTCTCCAGGCATATATGCTGCTTTATCTCTTGGTGTCATCTGTAAGATCATATTCCCCAAAATGCCTTTATTTCCTCTTGTGTATTTATGATCTGAAGTGGACATATTGAATTGATGGAAATAGATGCAAACAGAATTTTAGAAATGTTTTAACCCAATCATTTGACTATTATCCTAAAACAAAACAGATCAGGCAAAATAATTGCCAATAATGCACAGACATGGTTTATTCTAAGACAATCTAATAATAAAAATGAATCTGAACTTTAGCCTAAAACAGGAAAATAAATATTTTGCTCTGGCATTACAGACCTTTTTTAAAGTATCTTTAGAGGGTTCTGAAACTATATAAAGCCTTGTCTTGCAAAGATTCCCGAGAAAAAAATGTAACCATAAAAGTACTCTGGAATCAGCGGTTAAGTTCAGATCACAGTTGAGTTGGTGAGAACTGGAGGTGAGACATATGTACATAGGTAAGGATACAGATATGTGAATCTATATTGGCTGAATGCCCTTATAAGGAGAAGAAAAAACTCGTCCATTATTTGTGAGGATAATTCTTTTCCAAATTTACTATTTCAACTTGAAATGATAATTTTCAAAACACAAACCTAAGTACATTTAACATAGAGTTTCATTTTTGTGAATTCAGACTTGAAAAAATTCCATGTTCATACATAAGGAACACTTTTTCTCTACAATCTGAAGAAATTCTTATGTTATGGGCAATAGAAATGTTTAGATTACCAGATGGGAATCTACAGTGAAACTCAGTACTTACTTATCTATTTGAAAATACTAATACATGTTAATGGGCAGCTATATAATGGTATCTTATAAAGATACTTCAGATACGTGAACTGGCTGCAAATTAAAAAGCATTTGCTCAGGCTATTTAAACCATCATTTCAACAAATGGTTATAATATAAAATTATACTAAAACATGTATTAGACATATATGTATAACTAATATCCCAATGTCCAATTAGACTATGTATATATTTAGTATAACATATATTAAATATTAACATAAATATCTGCCTTATTTCATTAACACTGGGAACCACTATGGGAAAAAAAAATCTATTCTGAGATTAGAAGTATTTTGTGTAAACATATTTTTTTAATTTTCTAATACTGAGGCTTAGAAAAATTGACCCTTAAACAATTTTGAAACAGAAAAGGGAAACTCTATGTGAAAACCCTCTGCTTTCAGAAAAAATGTTTAATTCTCAATAAAAAGGAAATACTTTTCACATCTAATTTTCCTGAAGCAGTTACACCTTTCATGGAAAAAAGCTGGACAGAAAATGGGAGAATTTCAAGAAACTGGGAAAACAACAGCACAAATCCACACCGCACTACAAACACAGAAATACTCCAAACTTTGGCGAGTGCCCATCAGTTACAGCCAGAACTTTTTTTCCTTTTTTCAAAGGTGTAAATATGCAAAATGAAACACCTTCAACATGAAGAGTTGACAATACTCTCTCTTTAAGTCTAACCAGTTAGACTAATATTTGAAATCCATACTTGGGTCTCCCCCTTCCTATTTAGTGCTCATGCTCATCTAGCTCATTATTTCTTCTCTTTTATTCCAAATAATTAAAAATAAAAGGTGTAAAAGATCCCAGTTTATCTTGTGTAAAGCAGTTGATGGCACAATACACAACTAGACAGAGAGGTCCATTTTATTTGGAAAAGGAAAGTACAGTTAGAACAGATTTGATTTAGTTTCTTTAACTTCCAGTTTGGTTGCCAAATCAAAACTACAAATAATTTGCATAGCACCAGGATAGATTCTCTCACAAAATAGGAAGCTATAAGTATCAGCAACCAACAGCTATAAGTTGGACTGAAACTCATAGCTATTGATCTCCACTTAAAGAGACCCCAGCAGAGTTTTAAGACTGCAGGAATTCCTCTAGTTTCCATGGATGGGGAAGGAGGAGAACTGAGAAGATGGTAATAAGCAAAGTAGTTTGTGATATGCAGATGGTAAGAAGCTAATTTCCATCCAACATTTTTTTTCCTGGTAATTACACTCTCCCAAGCGGAAGCTTTATGTCTGCATTGAAAGCAATAGCCAGTTCTCTGTAAGTAACATACTTTGTATATTGGGACAGGGGAAAGGGGATTTTGCAAAAATATTTTTTATCTTTTTTGGTCAGAATTTTTGTGCTGTAATTTCACTTCAAGTGGCCACTGTAATTACAGGTTAAATTTGGCACCTATACTACTAATCTAATATTTTGATAACTCTTTTAAGCTGTAACATAAGAGGATAGAAAATTAGTTTTAGGCTTCTGTAATGTAATTATTACCTTTTATAAAAAATAAAAATGTGTACCCAATTAGTAAATAATGAAAACTAATTTCCTTTTGGTAGTTGGCAAAAAAAACTGTGTAATTTGTCTTACAAATTTTTTAAATTACCTGCTGTACATGACCAATTTTTCTTCCCCTTACTAAGTTTTGTAAGGACTTTTACACAAATAAACATCAAAATTCTATAATTACAAATTAGAACCACTGATTACATGTATTTACAGTAATTACATAATTAGCAATAATTACATTAATTATACAAACAATAGACTGTATTGAGTAGCAATGAAAAACAAGAACATTCTCATGTATAAAAACATGCTTTGAGCCAGGAAAAAAGGATTTATCATTAGTACTAAAAAGCAGAACTAAAGCACAGAGCAACACCACTGTATGATGCCCTGTTTTGTTAAAGCATTTAAAAATCTTAAAAATGCCGATTACAAACATGATGCGGTATTTCGGGACACATATATCCCAAATAACATATGAAGAGCTAAGGAACAGACAATAGATGTGGGAATACACTAGGGGTAAGGATTTCTTTTTCAAAAGCACCTAACGCCTATTTTCAAGAGCCTGACGCTGTGGCTGCACAACCAGCTTCAGCCGATCACACTCTGGGCTGCCAGTGAAAGGTGTGACCCTGCATTTGGCACTGCTAACCCTGCTCCGCGCTCCCACCCTGTCTCTTGTGCTGGCTCTTCTGCTGGTGTGGCCATGGAGCTCACATATTCGTGCTGCCAAGTCTTTTAATTCGGCAGTGTTAGTTTTCTGTCAAGCTGCTCCAGATTATCCTGTGGCTTGTGGGAGCATTAGAGCTGATGCCAGAAGGGAGAACAAAACTCTCCTTTTGAAAAGCAGCATTATCTTAGATCAAATTAAGCAGACAGTGAAACTGCACATTTAGGTGCTTAAATTAGATAGGTACCTCTAACCACGGTATGCAAAATCAAGGCAAGTCAGTACCTGGAAGATAAAGGCGCTCTGGGGACACCATACTGCACATCATTCAAACACAGAACCTACTGCAAGTAGAGTAAGAGGAGGTCACTGGAAGAAAGCTAAGAAACAGAGGAATATTGTTTTTCAAAGAAAATGAAAAAGCCTGTCTTCTTCACGACTTCATCTGTGACCAAAGAATGGTCACAGTCAGTAACTACATATATAAAGAGTAATTTTAATCTGAACCTTATAAATACGAAAATATAGTTACATCCGCAATGCTAATTATGTCCCTGTCAAGGGAATGAACAGCAGATTGCAGCCAACTTGTGCAGAGTGGCCCTGAGTTCTTCTGAGCTTCACATCATGGTGTCCCATTCTTTTATGTGGGGGATTTTTTTTTTTTTTTTTTAATGAGTATTGATATGATGTGAGGACAGTGTTGCAAGCCCACCTGAATAATGGTATCTATGGACCAAAATGACCAGTACGGTGTATGCAGTAGTGGGTATAGCTTCGGAGCACATGAACTTCCTGAGCGTGAAGCTTGCCACAGTGGTGTCCCAGGGAAGGGATAACCAAACCTGGGTCAGTCTCCTCCACACAGCTCAATGGGAGAAGTCCCTGCAGCAAGTGCTTCCCAGAACCACACTTCTGTTTGAGAGAACTTAGAGAGAAAACTAATTAGTCCAAACCAAAAGAGAGATCATCAGTGAGTTAATATTTGTGCAACACAGATGATCAGGGGACCTGGAAATAGGACTGAACATGAGATAAATTACTTAACAGTGTAGTTGTTCCTATTATGTTTATCAGAGCTGTAGTAACTAGCTTTGGTGCCTGTGTCCGTTTCTCTCTTTATTACAGCTCTGATGTTCAGAAACCTTGGCTAAGTTAAATTGCACATCTGCTTTTAGTTGAAAAATGAATTGCAAATCAAGACTGTTAGGTGAAGGACTATAGAAAATGGTGTGCTCAGAGTGCTGAGGGTGAGGCGTCCTTGGGTAAGTCAATACAGGCAGCTGCTCTGCTGGTTTCACTAAATCTGTGATAGCTGTATTTTCTGTCAGAGAGCTGCAAAAGAATTCAGGCCAAAATTTCCCAAGTCAGCTGGGTTAAACTCCCCTCAAGATCAAGAATACATGTAGTTTTTGTCAGTGTGACACTAAGGTCAGGCTCTTAATTTGGAAGATGCCATGCTAATACCGATCTAAAGCTTCTGAGTTAAAGCATGTGGAGCTACGGTCAGTTCTCAGCTAGTCTAGGGATCAATGTCCTGTCATTCATTCTCATTTCCCAAGGAAGTGCGGCAGGGATACCAAGGAAGAAATCATGAGTGCTGAAGCTCATTTAGGTTGAGGAAGCAGAAGAGTATTCATCAAATGTGCAAGGCTCTCCAGAGCAAACCAATCAGCAGCTGAGAAGCAATGTAGACAGGAGCAGTCAATCACATACATAAAGGCATTTTCTCTGTTAATTAAGATTTTGATACAAAATTGATTATCTAAATATTAGTTGCTTGTTCTGACAACTAAGCTGATATCTAAGTAAAATGGTTGCTTAATAGAAATTCAGCACTGTTTTTCAGCACAGGCCCACCAAATGTTATCAGTGCGTCACCACGTGGTCCACCTATACTCACTTGCTTTTTAACTTTATTGGCAAATGACCACCCACACACACACATAAAAATTATTATGATACTATGCTTATTATATTAATCTCAGGATTAGCAGGACAGCAGGACCACAGTTTGTTTCAGTAACTAGAATACCTTGACATCAAAGGTTTAAACATGGAGAAGGTCTACTAGTTCAATAAAAGGCCAGAGCTTCTGGGGTCCACTAGAATACATCTTGCTCATTATCTGCTCTAACCCTTATTCCTCAAAACCACAATGAGTTGCAGGTAGAGCAGTTACTGTTTAGAAATTTAGCTACAGCAGTCTGACTTAAACACTAATTGTGCTGTTCTCATGCTACCTTTGTATTTAGTGAATGACAGCACTGGTGAAGGTTTAATGAGCCGTGAATGACTATACAAAATGTACAGGATCACAAAACCTGCTTCTGGTAATTTACATGAACAGTTACATCTAAGTGCCAGAATCTATGTCATAATCCATTGTTAATATACTCTGTATCTTCCTTCTTAAGATTAGTCAGAATATAATTATTTTCAAGTCTCCAAGCTAAACCTGTCTATTCTGGTTTTCCTCTATCTGAATCACGCATTGATACACGAAAAGCCTGCCTATGATCACCTCCCTAGAGGTTTTAACAGTTAAAATATTTGATACGTTCATAACTTTCACCTAACGTGAGGTTTCTAAAAGAGAATGCTCTACATTTCTGTTTAAATCTCAGTCACATTCTGCTTGTGGATTTGCAGACTGCCAGTATTCCCTGCTATAATATCTGTAGGCACGTAGCACTGCTCATGTACTTGACAGAGGCTCTTGAAGAGTGAAATGATGCATTATCTTCCCTTGCACATACATATAATCTTGTGCTTTTTCCGGCTACCCAGAGTGCCAGAGACTTTACTCTTTGCACATCGTAACTAAGAACATGCTATTTCCTGAATGTAGTTTTTTTTTTTTTTTTTTTCTGAAGACCACTGGTATTCTTGCAAAGTCTCCATATCAGATATAATACCACTTACCTTAGGAGACTTAAAAATCATATCTCGGAGGGACATAGATTAACACAGTAATCCTTTAAGCCAAGTCAGATAGCATTATCTCATTATTTGTAGTTATTGCCTAATAAAGAACTCTTCATCTTCTATATATTCATCTGCACTTCTATCTCTACTTATGAACAGTGGCCGATTAATTTAAGAAATTCCTATTATTAAGAAATCCTCCATTTGTATCTTTTTGAGTGTCTCAGCTCAGAAAATAACTTGACATCATCTACTCATTAATTACATAGATAACCAAAAGCTACCACCCACACTAATGGGGGAAAACCGCAGGAAACAAAGAAACCAGAAACAGAATTGATGAATGTTCAATTTTTTTTTTTTCCTGTTAAGGCACCTTCAATTCAGAGTATAAAATTTGGTTTAGATGTATACAAAAATGCATCAGGAAAAATAATTCACTTTTAGCCCTTTACATGTACATACATGGGTGCTATTACTAGTAAAGGATCTATTCCTGCAGTCTACAGAATACTCAAAAATAAATTAGAGAATGCCTCAACTGCAGTAACATGGCTAATGCTATAACAGCAACATGGAAGATAAAGTAATAAATGCTGGGAAGTAAAACATTATTCTTCATTGCCAACTTGCAAAAGATTTAAGAACACACCCCCTAACCCAAATTTTATTTAAAAAAACCCCTTTTTTTTTTTTTCTTTTTCTTTTTTTACAGTTCTGTTTACAGAATTGTCAAAACCAACTATAGGAATATAAAATACTTGCCTGGAGATGTCATGCAAAGAATATTGCCCTTAATGTTACAAACATCAGATTCATAAACAAAATTTTTACCTGAAATGTTCCTACAAGCTCTACAACACACTGGCTTAAAATCTACTTCTGAAATAACTGAACATGATCCAAAAAAACAGAAAAACAGGAGCACAAGACAGAAATTTCATTGTGCAACAGAGAAAGGAAAGACACACCCAGGACAGAATTCTCTACAGCCTGGGCTGATGTCGATACAGAGAAGTGAAGGCGGGGTTGCTATTCAATTTCCAAAAGATGAATCCAAAGCAAAGGCAAACTTTTTTCTTTTTGCATGACAGTTTTGCACATCAATCACTCTACATGGGACAGAGACAAAAAACAGGAGAAAATACAGTGCACAAATAATTCACATTCTGAATGCCTCAGTTTTGTACTTTTAAGTCATTTTGCTCAATGGCCCAGTTTGTCCAAATCACATATGCCTACACTTTTAATTTTTCTCCATGTACTTTAAGCATAAGAATTATTGATTACAATTATTCAGTGTCAAGTGTCCAACTGCGTTTGTCCATGAGCTGTTAGAAAATTCTGTGTCTACACTGGGATTAAGCCCAGCTTTAATTATGCCGTGTATGGACTTTAATGTCAAAGCCACATGTTTTCTGGCATCTTTCGCAAATTGAGCGTGCAGATCAGTGGGCAAAGCCCAATTAAGATAATACCACAACTCAGCAGTAACAAGAGTATGGTGACCTTCCATGGTGTTAACAAGTACATAATGTTTTGCCAGTGTTGGTACACTTGTTCCCAAAGAAGTATTTCATTATCTTGATATTTTGAAAAATGATAACCATCCTGCTTTATATGATGTTAGTTATAGCCTTCTTTCTTTTCCATCTCTATAGCTTTTTGGAAGGAAAAAAAAGCCAAACAAACCTCAAAATCCCTAAGATTTTTTTCTCCATTTAAAAGGTGGAAAATTAACACACTTGGAAAACAGCCAAAAATTCCTTGTTGTAGGTTTGTTCCCATTTTGGGAGAACATCCATCTTTCAGGGTTTCAGCAATTCAGGTAATGATTTCCCTATACAAAGTGCAGGAAGAGTCATGAATAGAAGTCCAAAATTGCCTAAACAGTATAGCCAGCAGGACACAGTAAGGAAAGGGATGTTTCTTTCCCTCTGAGCTACTGTCTTAACATTATCCATACCCTCTTGTTTGGATTTGTAATTCCCATCTGGAGCTAGGTGCCTGCAGCTACACTGGTTGTACAGTCACCCTTCTAAAGCAACATCGTTTTTATCTCACTGTTGCATCATCCTTTGTTTAACAGAACTATCGCTCTTTGTTTAACTCAGAAGACATCATTTGAATATTTACTGAACGCATGGGATCGTTGATAAATAAGTAGAGCAATTAATCTGAAAAGGTCTTAAATTGCTGTTTAACTTCCCCTGAAAAATTACAAGTGATGACAATTTATTTGAAGACAGAATTCTGCAACAGACTTCCCTTAATTAACAATCCAATGTAACAATCATTCCAATTCCCAAAGGTCCTGAAGATCAATGGTATAGTATTTTCCTCACTCCAGCATTATTTATTAACATAGTAATTTTAAATTATTTTTTGCTGCGATATGATGATTTGTCAAAGACAGAGCATCTTCCAGTGCTTTATTTTTGGAGGAAGGTGTTAAAAAAACCAAGAGAGAATATTCTTAAGGCCAGTTATTAACAGAGAGCCACAAGACTACCTGAAATGCTGCAGAATTTTCTATTCCAGCTGTACAATCAGGAGCAAACTGCCTCTCCTGTATCTCAGGTTAGTATCCTAATCTAGTGTCTACATTGCTTCATCTCCCTTCTCTCTCACCCCTAAAAAAAAACCCCAAACAAAACCTTCCAACACAAACTTACGCTTTGATAAGGACAGATATTTCAAGAATATTTGAAGTTCTTGAACTGGTAATGTTTAGGAGATGGACTTCATGCTCAGTGTCCACGTGCATAAAGATATCTTGTGAATGCTGTGCTTAAGCTGTACTCAAAAGGAATTACAGCATAATAACTACAGTTTTAAGACCTTTCAGACTTAATCAATAAAACTCTCTTCGATGTTATATGAAGATATGGGGAAGTTTAATCAATAATTAATGTTAATCACGTTCAGTTTTAATCAATAACAGAGCTACTACTCTTTTCAAAGCCCAGAGACAGTTCTGTTAGGTACAAAATAAAATTTAATTAAAGCTGTACATGCAGAAGAGGGTTGTTAATGCTATCATAATTAGTTTGTTTAATACTGCAATTGCCAAACTCCCCTGTACCTTTTGCAGACTGCTTGAATATTAAATTCATTATTTGCACCTGCTGCAAGAGAAAGTTGGGCTGTTCATGTACAGTACACATACATTAGTCTATAGAGATACAAGGACTCTCTTATCCTTCCAAGCCCATTGAAAAGTTTGCTCAGAAATAAGTAGATAGTACCCAGAAATCTGAACATTTCTGAAGATGAAAATTGTCAATGGAAGATGCATAAGAGTCACTCACCTGTGTCCTGTCAAAAGCTGCTTTCATATATATGCTATGACTTTCTCTTAGCCTCCCAGGATCATTAGGTCACGTTGTGGAGAATAGCAATTTCATTCACTGCAAGTTATTAGGAAAAAAAAGTTTCTTCTTTAACTTGGGGATCAAAAAAGGTAAGTGCTACCCATTACTCCACCTGATCTCTTGAGAGATGTCAAACTGAGCCTTTCTATTTCCCTTCACACTTGAAAGAGGAGGTCACAGCGTAAAAGTCAAATATTTAACAACCCTCCAAACAGTGTATTCAGTGCCAGAGGACCTGTATCAGGGAAGAGGGGTAAACGTTATGTGAACTGTGCTCTTTTGAGACTGTTCTCTTTCCATCCCAGTTCTGCTAGTAGGTGTCTATTTTCACACATTATAAATTAGGTAAATGCTAACCCGTTCACACTGACAGCTGCCTATAATGGTACATTTCACACACCGTGTAAAGAAAAGAAAAAAAAAAAACCTGTTTGTTTTACCAGTATTTCTCATTCACACTAGCAAATGTCACTGGTCAAAGGACTGTTTGATACCATGTTCTTGGTGAGAAGCAAGACAGCAATGTGCTCTGATTTTTACTTGATTAGTATCTAAGATTTGCTTCTGAAAACTAAAATATTTATATTTTAAATTTATAAAAATAGAAATTCTCCCGTGCACTGAGTCTTAGCCTACCTAAGCGTTAATGTAGGAATTAATGCTGTAACACATACTGATACCCTCAGTTTCATCCATTTGGATAGCTGCCTTGAGCTCACATGTATACAATTAAGCGAGCACATAAAGATTTGTGAGCTCAAGACCTTAATAACACAACCATTCTCTAGCAGTTAGATTTGACTGAAATCCAACAGTAAAAAATCCTGTAGCTTTAAACAAACAAACAAAAGACAACACCACAAAATGGAAATTCATGAGCAAGTGTGTCACCACACACAATAAAGAATACCATTGATTAGCTGCCGGGATGTTTGTTATTGCTCTTTTGGCTTTTTTTTTGAAAAGTAAGCACAGAGAGAAATTTGCTCTGTATTTATTTTTCTGTCCTTAAGCATTCCCGATTGCTGCACGATTCAGTCTTGTTAAAGTGCAGTCTTGCATCATTATATATTTCATTGACCATTTACTGTAATGCTGAATGACTGATCAATTGGCAGTTAAACTGCTCATTAAGAAAAAAGTACAAGTTTCTCTGAACTCAGCTACTCCATTTTTCTCCCAATCATTTCCTTGGTCTATTAACAGGCAGCTTTGTCCTACTGTTCAATAGTGCAAAGTTAGCTTTGCCTTATTCTGTGTTGTGTAAAGCACTTAGGCAGTTTTAAAGTGAAAGTACTTTTTGAGAAGCTTCTTTAGAGCAAAAATGACAGTAATAACATACATCTTAAATGCTAAATTTCCATGTTAAAGCATCAATTCAATAATCTGTGATCTGCGAAGAAGCAAAGTTATTTTACTGTGATTTTATTTGTTACAATGAACTGACTGCAATTCCCAGGAGCAAATATGCATGCTATAAAATTTAAATTTAAAAATCTGACACTAATGGAAACTTCAATACATAGTCAGAAATCTACTTAGTCAGCAGCCACAAATAAGGACCACCATTTTCTTTCAATAACCTTTGCAACCTGTCTCGTAAGTCAAAAGGGCTTATTAAAGAAACCAAAAGCAAACAGTCACAAAGGTGCAGACCCTGAATTTTTCACCCCTCCACTCCACCAGTGGAGCCTGTGCACAAAAACATATCTGTGTCACCTCAGATGATCCCAAGTTATATAGATCATATGACACTCTTCTTTTTCTTCTTTACAAGATTCAGGAGTGCATATATATATATATATAT